>JAPMXV010000028.1:0-90380 GCA_026936335.1 Mantamonas sphyraenae
CTAACCCTAACCCTAACCCTAACCCTAACCCTAACCCTAACCCTAACCCTAACCTAACCCTAACCCTAACCCCTAACCCTAACCCTAACCCTAACCCTAACCCTAACCCTAACCCTAACCCTAACCCTAACTCTATTCTATGTTGCTATGATGAGTCCGGTCTATGATATGTGAGTTGTGCTTGTGTCTGCTGGCGGGGTTGCTGGGTTGGGTGGTAACATGGGGCAGTGGGCAATGGCTGGGAGTGGAAATGTTGCTGATGAGTGGCCGTCGACCTGCAACGCCGTGCAGTCAGCACTGCCCTTCCGCCTTCAACCAAAATATCACCAACACCCACAACACCCTCCACCAGTCCAACACATTTCACATACACTCTCGTACCACCACCACCACCATGGACAAAGACTACTCGAGCACTCCGAAGCGACAACACACACCCAACACCTACCCAGCGTGCGTTCTGCCTTCCACTCCGTTTTCTGGCTGCCCGCTTCTCCCGCTTCCTTGCCCCCTCCATGCCTCCGTCGCTTCCCTGGTCGCCTCCCCTGCATTTCCACTTCCCCATCACCACCGCTGCTGTCTTCTCCGCTGTTCTCCGATCCCCTCTCCCCTGTCACTGCCCTCCCCGTTGCCATTTTCTCCCTCTGCCAATCTCCTCCGTTTTCCCCTCTCTGCTCGCTCCAGCCTCCCTTCACCCCCGCTTCTGCTCTGACGGCGTCCATTCCGCCTTCCACTCACCGTTCCCACCCCGCCCTGCCCCTCCCTTCCCCTCCCACAGCTACGCGTACATGGGCCCTCCCATGGCTGCCCAGCCGTTTCCGAACATGCTGCCCACCTCTGGCGTACAAAACCCGTACCAGCACCCACAACCACCCATCATCTGGGTCCCTGTCAACACCCATCCCCAGCAGCACCACCAATATGCTTACCAGGGTCATACATACTTCGCCTACCCTCCTCCGCCGCCTCCTCAGCCGCGACAAACCGCCCAGATGCACTTTGTTCAGCCTCCGTTGCACCCTCCGCCTGCTCAACCCACCACAAACCACAACCGCGTCCCCAAACGCATCAGCCCTGCCTTTGTCGGCATCACACGGACCACATCCACCACCACATCGTCGTCCTCCTCCCACCAGGGCACACGGCAGACTGGAGACAGCGACGACGACGACGCAGACCAGGACGCACACACACATGACACCGGCGACGTGGAGGACCTGATGTTCCTGAACTTTGGCCACCGTGAACCACGGTCAATCACCAGCAAGTCAGAGTGGATGACCAGCTCAGGGATGGAGGCATACGAAGAAGAAGACGAGGCAAACGACGCAACCCAGCAGCACGTGGACGACGAGTTGGAAACTGGGGGCCCACTCTTCATTGCAGAGACTGGTGATGCCATGGATGAGGAGTACATGCCGCAAGACGACAGCGATGACGACACAGACGACATCGAACAGGAGGACACGGACGATTGGCAGCCGGAACGCACAAGCAGAGGCCGCACACGACGACGTAGAGGTAACACCAGCCGACATACTGGTCGCCAAAAAAGATGAAAGGCAGCGGACAGCGCAGGCTCAGGGTCACGGCTGGCAGTGGCACAGAGACAGGAACGTCGAGCACACGAGCAAGGAGGGCCAAGAACGGAGACATCGGCGCACGGAAGAAAGCAGGCGTGGACAAGACGAACAAGTTGCCAGATGGTGTTGTGCGCAAAGGGTGGACAAAGGGAATCAGCGACGAGCGCAGCTGCAGCAACAAGAAGGAGCACACGGCACTGCTGAAGCACATACACACTCTGGCCATTGAGTATCCCATTGACGACATCGCCGACCTCGTGACCCTGCAGGCGCGTGTTGTGGTCTGCCATGGCACCCTGCGCACGCTGTTCCAACAGATCCTGCTCGCTCTGGGCAACTTTCCCCTCTCCCAGGGCGACATGGCCTTCTGCCTCACCCTTCTCGGCCGAGATGTTAATCGACATGCGTGCTGCGCCTCCATCCCCCACGCTGGTCTGGCTGTGGGTGTGACAAAGACTGGGTTGAAGGTGTGCTGGCTGGAGGAACCACACGACCACGGCGACCCCAACTACGCCCTCCTCCACCTGCTCATGACAGAGATGGACACTCTCGGCGACAGGACCCATCCAACCACCTGGGAGGAGCACAAGCAGACCCAGCTGTGGCTGCAGAAAGCACGACGCCCTGCTGACAACGACAGCGACCCACACTGGACACAATGCGACTACGACCACCACCTCACCACCACCAAGGTTGACAAGTGGCATCCTGAGTCTGTGCGTAGTGGCTGGAGCAGTGCTCATCCCAGTGACGAGCGTGGTAGCTGCACGGCGCGGGAGTTCCAGACGCTGTTGGCACACATGAAGGCACGCGCAGCCAAGTACCCTCGCCATCAGCACACACACGAGCACCAGACACTGCGTGAGTTGATCAGCAACGGCAATCTGCAGTCCCTGCTGCGACACGTCCTCCTGGCGCTGGGCAATGTTGGCGTGCCGCCTGTCGACCTGGCCTTCTTTGTCCGCCTCTTCAGGCCACACCTCACCTACAAGCAGGTACGCGATGCCATCAGCAACACCCTCGCCCGTGGCGTCACCTCCGTCTCCCTCAAGATCGCCTGGCTCGACAACCCCCAACCCAGCGACGCCACACTGCACACCCTCCTCCACACCCTCATCGACCGCATCACACCCCACATCACCACCCGCCCCACAACCGTCGACGCAGTCAACGCCCTCGACATCCCCAAGCTTGTTCTGCCCGAGCCCACAGAGGAGGAGAGGTTGGCCGTGGAGGATGGACTGCCGGATGGCGTTGTGCGCAGTGGCTGGACATTCTGGCGCAAGAGCGAGCGCATGCACAGCAATAAGAAGGAGCACACGGCACTGCTGAGGCACATGCACACCCTGGCCAACGAGCATCCCATCGACAACATCTCCGACCTGATGATCCTGCAGGCGCGCGTTGTGGTCTGCCATGGCACCCTGCTGACGCTGGTCCGACAGATTCAGCTCACTCTGGGCAACATTCCCCTCTCCCAGGGCGACATGGCCCTATGCCTCACCCTTCTCGGCCGTGACATGGATCAGAATGCGTGCAGCCATGCCATCATCCACGCTGGTCTGGCCATGGGTGTGACAAAGGCTGGGTTGAAGGTGTGCTGGCTGGAGGAGTCACATGACCATGGCGACCCCAACTACGCCCTCCTCCACCTGCTCATGACAGAGATGGACACTCTCGTCGACAGAACCCATCCCACCACCTGGGAGGAGCACAAGCAGACCCAGCTGTGGCTGCAGGAAGCACGACGCCCTGTTGACATCGACAGCGACCCACACTGGACACAATGCGACTACGACCACCAACTCACCACAACCAAGGTGGACAAGTGGCATCCCGAGTCTGTGTGCAGTGGCTGGAGCAAGACCGGAGACGAGCGTGGCAGCTGCACGGCGCGGGAGTTCCAGACGCTGCTGGCACACATGAAAGCACGCGCAGCCATGCACCCTCGCCATCAGCACGCACACGAGCAGCATGCACTGTGTGAGCTGATCAACAACGGCAGCATGCTGTCCCTTCTGCGACACATCATCCTGGCGCTGGGCAACGTTGGCGTGCCGCCTGTCGACCTGGCCTTCTTTGTCCGCCTCCTAAGGCCACACCTCACCTACAAGCAGGTGAAAAGTGCCGTCAAGGACACCCTCACTCGCGGTGTTACCACCCTCTCCCTCAAGATCGCCTGGCTCGACAACCCCAAACCCAGCGACGCCACACTGCACACCCTCCTCCACACCCTCATCGACCGCATCACCCCCCACATCACCACACGTCCCACCACCCCCGCACTCGTCAACGCCTACCCCATCCCCTCCTTCACCCTCCCCAAGCGCAAAGACCCTTCCTCCTCCTCCTCCTCCTCCAAACGCCAGCGCATCGAATGAACCATCCTTTCATTCACACATCCTCCCCACTCACCCACCTCACCTCACCTCACCTCACCTCACCTCACCTCACCTCACCTTCAATCCTTCTTTCCTTTCTCCTTCTCCTTCCCCTTCCCCTTCCCCTTCTTCCCATCCTCCTGCAACTCAAACCCATCCAACACCGTAGCACGCACCTTGTCAATCGCCTTGTCAATCGCCTTGTCCGTTTTGTCAATCACCTGCGCAAACACGGGGCTCTTCTGTGCCAGCTTCCTCACCTCTGCAGCCGTGCTGCCCCGCACACGCAGCTCCTCTTGCCGTGTGCGCTGCAAATGCGGCGTCTCCACCAAAATGATCAGCCAGCAATGCAGCAGCTGCGACCCCACCGCCAGCGCCAGTGCGTGTGCACTCCCAGACGCCACAGCCAGCCCGTAGTACCCCGCGTACCCGAGGGACGCCGCCGGGTGATCCAACCAGTGGTAGATGCCCTTGTACACCAGAGGGTGCGGGATGTGCGACAGCCAGATGTCCGCGTAAAACACGCCCCTCTCTCCGAGCACGTCGATCACCTCCATGTTCACCAGAAAGTGCACGCCAACCAGAATCAGTCCGATGATTTGTCGCAGCAGCCACCCGCTGTCCAGCGCTTCTGGAAACTCGTAGTGGCTGATTGCCACTGCCACTGCGCTCGACGCGCAGCTCAGTGACACCACACTGTACACCGCCTGCCATGCCTGATACGCCTCCGCCAGGCCCAGTCCTGCCGCCTCAAAGCGTTTCGAGATGATCTGCGACGTGCTCTGTGCATGCAGCACCCATCCCAGCCCCACGCTGTGCACAATTTGCCACACCACTGCGTGCAACAGCCAGAACAGGCGCGACGTCGAGTTGGTCGCAAACAACATCACCTGGTAGATCACCAGGATGCCCATCAGAATATGTGTCGACCGGTACGGAAGCTGATGACGAACCAGCACGTCCTGCTTGAAGTACTCGTCCATTTCCGCAGCCGCTTCCTTTGCGTCCGCCTCATCCTCGTCCGTGCCGTACGTCCTCTGGATATGCGGCTGCTCGGTAAACACCAGAAACAGTCCCTGCATCAGATGCATCCCCAGTGCCACAAACGCCAGGCCCGTCGAGCGAGCAATTAGGCACGCCCCGTAGCACCAGATGTACCCTGTGATGCCCCACACGCATGTGTTAGCCTCACCCCACTTCAACACACACCTTCCTTCCACAACTTACCCAGCCCGTACATCGCATGGGGTGCCAGAGCTGCCAGCAGAGTGTCAGCAAATAATCCTCCCTCGCCTCACTCCTCCCGCTCCCTCGTGGCCCCACCCCACCCCACACTCACCAAACACGCCCTCGTTGCACAATTCAAACGTTCCTGCCTTGAGAAAGAAAAAATCGCCCCAGTCTGTGCCCCAACCGCGTCAGCGCCCCACTCTCCCAGCCGCAAATGGCCCCCCAACCCCTTCCCCGACTCCCGCTCCGCCAGCGCCACACTCTCTCTGCGCAAACCTACACCACGCAAACGACCCGATCCTGCGTGCTGCATCCACCTTGGCCCACCAGCCGCCGTAGCACAGCAGTACTCCGCCCACGTAGCCGCATGCATCAAGGAACGTGAATGGCTCGGGCACCTGGATGGATGCCAGGGACAACACCACAAATGCGGTAAAGTCGTTCACCAAGCAGATGTCCGCCAGGTGGCGGAACAGCAGCCATGCATTCAGTTGTGCCGGATTGGCCTAAATTCGGCGCCCGTGACGTGTCAGCCGCAATTCCAAGCGCCCATCCCCCCGACTTCCGCTTTCCCGGCATTCCTTACATCAAACGAATACGCTGCGCCGTCGTTCACACGCCGCATGTGGTCCTCCACAATCCACACAAGCAGCCGCTCCACCCAGCCCCGCTTGCCCTTCTCCGCAAACGACGCCATGTATCGCGTCAGCTTCTGCTCTTTCGACTGCCAGCTCAGCAGGAAGCCCAGCCCCACGTTGTACCCGATGCGCCAGATCAAAAACAGCCCGATGTACACCCACCGCGGCAGGTCCATAAACAGAGTCGCCACATGCATTGCAGACAACGCCAGCGTCACAACCACAGGCAGCGACCACCTCGACGGATGCTTCAGCGTCGCCGTCACGTCCTCCACAACCGGCACCACAAATGTCGAGCCGTCCGGCAGCAGGCCCAGGTCTTGGACGCCCTTTCCCTGCCCTTGCCCTTGCTTCTCGTCCTTCTTTCCCGACATGCTCTCGGAAAAAGTCACCTTGCGGTTGCGAGTTGGCTTGCCTCGCCTCTCGCTGCGCAGGCCCACCCAAAACTCACACTACGCATGTCTGGCGGCGGCACACACCGGAGCACGTCCTCGTACTCACAGCCGCACAGCTTCCTCTACGGCTCCTCGCCGTCCTCCCTGGACTTTGGCGCAGACACGTCCGCGTCATCCTCCGCCTCTTCCTCCTCCTCCTCCTCCTCCACTGCCAGCACCTCAAAATCAACCACCACCTCCTCCACCACCTCTGCCCTTCGCTCTCTCTCCAAAGTTGACGAGATCCTTGGCCGCTCCTCCATGCGCACTTCCTCCTCGCCCCCTGCCGACCGCGAGGCCTCCCCGTCCTCTCCCGAGCCCAGTGTCTCTCAGCTCATCGAGATGAGCCGCCATTCGCAGCTCACAACCTCTTCTCGTGCATCTGCCTCCTCTTCCCCATCCGTCCTTCCCTCCACTACTCCCAGCCACGCCGACGGCCCCGCCGTGTCATCCGGCGCGCGTCTCTCCAACGGCAACAACAGCTCCTCACGCACCTCAGCCTCCACCAACGCACGCACCACCGCAAACACATCTGCATCATCATCCTCATCCTCTCCGTCCAAACGTGTCACCCTCGAGGAGCGTGAGTCTGCTCCCTCTCTCACAAAGCAGGTCCGTGCCCAGCGTCACCTTAGCCGCTTCATGCGCGATTCCGAGTCAGACTTTTTCACACACGACGACGACGACGACGACGCAAGCGACGACGCAGACGACGATGACAGCCTCGGCCTCTCCACAACCAACGCCCACAAGCGCTGGTCTCGCAAAGAGATTCAGCGCCTGGCCACCGATGACGAGGTAAACCACCAACCCCTCCTCCGCAAACCCCCGCTCCCTCACGCCTGCCTCTCTCCCATTCCCGTCGCCTCCGCCCGTCTCCACCCCACTCACACTCTCACTTCCACCCTCCTGTACCCTTTCCAGGCCTACTACACCGTCGTCTCCGCTCTCCAGGACCAGCTGCTCGTAGCCCAAGACGAGCTCGACTTTGACAACGCAGAGGCCCTCACAGCAGAGATCAAGGACATCCGCAACAGGACCTACGAAGCAAAGAAGGAGCTCCTCGCCAAGGAGTACCAGGCCTGCCAGCGCGAGCTCAAGGTCCTCGAGGAAGAAGACTTTATCAATTTCCGCTCCGATTGGGAGACGCGCGAGCGAGAACTCCTCGACCGCCTCGTCCTCTCCCTTGAGGAAACCAAGCAACGGCAACAGTACGAAGTGGACGAGCTCGAAAAGAAGCTTGCCCAGCAGCTCCGCTCCGCACGCTTCCGCCCCAGTGCAAACGCAATCGACCTCGAAAAGCGCGTGCGCGCCCTCATGAAGGCCAACCGCTTCAGCGAGGCCAAAAACGAAAAGGCCCACCTCGAAACAACCGTCAAGAAGGAGCGCCGCGAATGGGAGACACGCATCAGCGACGAGTTTGCCCGCTCCCGCAAGTTGCTCGACAAGAAGCACCAGCGCGAGCTCGACCGTCTCAAGGCCAAGCACGAAGACACAAAGACAAACTTTACCCTGCAATACGAAAAGGCCGAAAAGCAGTGGCAGCAAAAGTGGAGCGTCCAGGAACGTTCTCTACACGACAAGTTTGTCCACCGCCGCAACGCCCTCGCCGGCGAAAAGAACTCCTACAAAAAGGCTGCCATCACCCCTCGCACAAGCTCCGGTCCCCGCTCTCGCTCGAGTGGCCGCCGCTCATCTGCAGGTTCTTCCTCCTGGGCTAGTCCCTCCCGGAATTCCCCGCTGTCACCCATGCTCCGCTCTCCCCAGTCCTCCTTCAGCCGTGGCGGACCCCGCTTCTGAACAAAAACCACCATCTCCATTTGCTCTCTCCCCCCCCCCCTTTCACTCATCACTCATCACTGCTCTTCTTCTTCTTCTTCTTCTTCTTGTCGCTCTTCTTCTTTGAGCTCTTCTCCTTCTTCCCGCTGCTGCTGCTGCTGCTGCCTCCTTCCTCCTCATCATCATCCTCGCTGCCCTTCTTCTTCTTCTTCTTCTTGTCGCTCTTCTTCTTCGAGCTCTTCTCCTTCTTTGCCTTCTTCTTCTTGGGCGTCTTCACCTCCTCCTCCTCCTCCTCATCCTCATCGGCGTCCTCCTCGTCGCTTTCTGCCTCGTCCTCGCTTTCCTCGCGCTTCCTCTTCTTGCCCCCCTTCGCTTTGCCCTCCAACGTGCTGTCTCCAGCAGCGTCGTAGGCCCCCTTGGCCATGCCTGTGCCGTAGTCAAACGCCCCCTTCACCTTGATGGCGTTGGCGTTGATCGACTTGAGGCTTCGTCCTTCCAGCGCCTCCAGCCTCTGCTCCACCTTTTCCCGGTCCTCCAACCCAATCGTCGGCTCGTCTTTGTCTCCCAGCGCGTCCACACGCACAGACAGCGCCGCCTTGGCCGCGAGCACACGCGACATCTTGCCCTTGTTCTTTGGCGCCGCCTGGCCCACCAGCGACGCATGGTAGATCAGTCCGTACTTCGGCGTCTCGTGCTTCGTCTTCAACGCCCTAAACAGCGCCTTCTCCGCGCCCAGAATCTGCACCGTACTCGCAGGCTGCTTTGCCAGGTTGATCAGCGATCCCGCGTGCGCAATCAGACGCGCACCCACAAGCTCTCCCACAAGCACCGTCAGGTTCGGCGCAATTGCGTTCATGCGGTTCTTCAGATACTCCGACAGCTGGTTGCGGTACTCGGAGATGCTCACAATCTGCTCGCTCAGCTCCTGGATGTTGCTGATGTCCTCTTCCGCCGCCTCCGATCCCATCGAGATGATCGACGCCGCCTTCAGCTCCGTTTCAATGTCCTCCGGAAGCACGTCCGACAGGTCCGTCTCCTGGCAGTTGCTGCGGTTGCCCATCTTCAGGATCATCTTGGCGTACTGGATGTTATCCGTCACAATCTTGCTTGCCTCCGGAAAGTGCCACCCGTACCACTCGCGCACACGCATGCAGTACGTGTTCAGCTCCTTGTCCAGGTCGTCGAGCAGGTTGATTGCCTGCACAATCATCGTGTCCACCTTATCCGGCGAAAACTTCAGCTTGTAACGCGACAGTGAGTGCGACAGACCCAGCGACATAGCAGACAGCTGGCCCTCGCTCCCCTTGGCTCCCAGCAGCCCAGCCAGCTGCGAACGGATTCCACGCATCAGCTCGTTCACCGCGTCTCCGTGTGCAATCTCAATCCCCAGCTTCTTCTGCAATCATCCGTGCGCACATGCCGTGTCAGCTTTCCCTCTTTGCCCCGTCTCTCTCCACAACACCCCTCTCCACATCCACGCAGCCGCGGGTCTTTGCACGCCGACCCTGCATGCGATTTCCGTCCCACACGACTCCCGCCCCCAAGGCACTCCCACATGCCCCTGCTTCCTCTCTCACCATGCACCCTTGCCCCAGCCCTCCCCATGTCTCCATCAACTCTCTCCTCCTCTCCCTGCCTCGCTCCCCTCCTGCCCCTCCCCACACCCGTTTCCTCCAACGCCTTCCTTCCCCTCCATCCCCTCTTTTCACCGTCTCCCGCTCTCCGTCCCCTCGCCCACTGCCCACTGCCCACTCCCCGGTCCCGTCTCAACGCCTCTCCTCCGCCCTCCCTCCACCCGCCAAACTCACGTTGATCTGCTTGCCCAGCTTGGCGTCTGCCACAGCCAGCACCGACCCGTCCTCGCCTTTCAGGGCCGACTTGAGAAACTTTTTCAAGCCTTTGCTCAGCTCGCTCTCCACAAGCGCCGTCGTCGCCGCCAGAGCCTCTGTCGTGTCCTCAAACTTCATAAACTTGTGCAGCTTGATCCTGTGGTGTGTGCACGCGTACGCAGTCCATCGTTAGGCCCCCGTTCCCATCTACCCAGGCCCGTGCATGTGCTCAGCCGCCCACAACCCCCTTTCCATTCCTTCCCATTCCCTGCCAAACTCACATCGACTTGGCAGACTCCACATCTGCAAACTCCTTGTGCAGATCCTTCACTTCGCTCACAACATCGTCGTCCACTGCAGCGCAAAAGCACACGCACACAGGTGTCAGTCCGCGCACCCCAGCAAAGCCCCTTAACACCAGCCGCTCCTCCACCACCCTCTCTCCCCTTTCCTTGCGGCGGCACACACCTTTAAACACGGCAAAGCCCGCGGGGTTCTCGAAAAGCACAAGCATCACTCCGTTTCCTTGGCCAAGCCGGAGCCCCAACCACCAAAAAAACCCACTACTCGACACACACCATGTCCTCTACCTCCATCGCCGGTGTCAACGGAGAACGCACCCATGGCCAGGACGTGCGCACGCAGAACGGTATGTGCCTCCTCCATGTTCCTTCCCTCCCTCCCTCCTCTCCGTAGCCCCGCCCGCGATCCCATGCGTGCTTCGCCTCCACATTTTGGCGCCACTTTTCCGTCCACAGCCCCATCCTCTTCCACACGCCACCCCACGCCCTCCCCACCCATCCCTCCGCCTTCCTGTCTCGCTCGCCCCTGTTCCTGCACATGCTGCCCTGTCCCTCTGCCCTGTGCACTCCCGTCCGCCCTGCCGTTTCTGGCCGTTTGCTCCCGTTCTGGGCACCCTCTCCTTCCTCCTTCCTCCGCCTCCCGCACGCCCCACACCTTCCCAACCTCCCACCCCTCTCCCCACCCGCTGTTCCCACTCCCACCCAACCGCCACATCCACGTCCTCCGCCCTCCACTGACCCGCTCCCTCGCACACTCCCCGCCTGCAAATGCGAATTCCTGATCCCGCTCTGATCTCCTCCCAGTCACCGCCTGCCTAGCCATTGCAAACATTGTCAAGACTTCCCTCGGCCCCGTCGGCCTCGACAAAATGCTTGTCGACGACATCGGAGATGTCCTCATCACCAACGACGGTGCCACCATCCTCCAGCAGCTCGACGTCGAGCACCCGGCTGCACGCATCCTCGTCGAGCTTGCCGGTCTGCAGGACACCGAGGTCGGCGACGGTACAACTTCCGTCGTCATCCTCGCCGCAGAGCTCCTCAAGCGCGCCAACGAGCTCGTCAAGAAGCAGATTCACCCCACCAGCGTCATCAAGGGCTACCGCATGGCTCTCAAGCAGGTGAAGAAATTCATTGCCGAAAACCTCTCGGTGGACATCACCGAAGACGACAAGGACGTCCTCCTCCAGGCTGCCACCACTTCCCTCAGCTCAAAGGTCCTCGGCAACACCAGCAGCGACTTTTGGGCAAACGTCTGCTACGACGCAATCACACGCGTCAAGCGCATCAACTACATGGGCGACACCATCTACCCAGTCAAGAGCGTCAACGTCCTCAAATCCCACGGCAAGTCCATGAAGGAGAGCTTCGTTGTTCCGGGCTTTGCACTCAACTGCACCGTCGCTTCCCAGCTCATGCCCATGCGCATCGCCGACGCAAAGATCGCCTGCGTCGACTTCAACCTCAACAAGGGCCGCCTCGCCATGGGCATCAAGGTCGAGCTCGAGGACGTCGAGCAGCTCGAGAAGATCAAGCAGAAGGAACTCGACATGGCCAAGGACCGCGTCATGATGATCATCAACGCAGGCGCAAACGTCATCCTCACCACCAAGGGCATCGACGACCTCGTCCTCAAGTACATGGTCGACAACGGTGTCATGGGCGTCCGCCGCTGCAAGCGCGACGACCTCAAGCGCATCGCAAAGATCACCGGCGGCCGCCTTGTCACCTCCCTTGCCACCATGGAGGGCGACGAAGAGTTTGACCCCGAGGACCTCGGCGCCGCCGAAGAGGTCTGCCAGGAGCGCGTTTCCGACGATGAGCTCATCCTCATCAAGGGCTGCGCAAACACTCGCGCCTCCTCCATCATCCTCCGCGGTCCCAACAGCATGGTTCTCGACGAGATGGACCGCAGTCTGCACGACGCCATGTGCGTTGTCCAGCGCACCCTTGAGTCCAAGCGTATCGTCCCTGGCGGCGGCGCAGTCGAGACGGCCCTTTCCGTCCACCTCGAGAGCTACGCCTCCATCCTCAAGACCCGCGAAGCCCTCGCCGTCTATGAGTTCTCCCAGGCTCTCCTTGTCATCCCCAAGACCCTCGCTGTCAACGCCGCCCAGGACAGCATGGACCTCGTCTCCACCCTTCTCGGTCTCCACCACCTCGCCCAGAAAGACAACGACGACGACAAGAAGTATCTCCGCTACGGCTTGGACCTCATCCAGGGCGATGTCGTCGACAACGTCGCTCGCGGTGTCGTCGAGCCGACCATGAGCAAGCTCAAGAGCTTTGAGTTTGCCGTCGAGGCCGCCATCACCATCCTCCGCATCGACGACATGATCAAGCTCACTCCCCAGCAGCAACAGCAGGGCGGCTACCCGGGTGCAGGCGGCATGATGTGATTGCCCTCCACACGCACGCACACATTCACAAACTCTACAGCTGTACTGAGCCACACGCACTACCCACACGACACAATCACGCCCCGAATCCAAACAAAACAACGCATTCTCTCCCAACACAACCTTCCAACCATGCGCAGCAAACACTCCTCCAGCACCCTGGCGTCCGCCCTCCTCCTCTCCTTCCTACTCCTCGTGGCTACCACCGCCACGCTGGTCTCGGCCCGCCTCTTTGCCGACGACGGCGTCGTCAACCCGGGCCCCAAATACCAGCGTTACCGCCTCGACGAGTTCCCCAAAGACAAGCCCTTCTTCCAGTGGTGGTTCTTTGAGATCCAGGACGGTTCCGGCCGCTTCCACGCCTTCTCCTCCTACGGCATGTTCCGCGGTGGCAAGTCGCAGCAAAACACAGGCGCCTACCTGAGCTACGCCAACCGCTTCCGAGGCCCCAACTCCACCATGACCGGCATCAGCAAGTACGAACGCTGGCCCCTCGATGCTCTCTCCGTCTCCAACTACTACGACGTCACCGTGGGCGACGACTTTTCCATGCAGCAACTCGACTCCAACGACACTCTGCACCTCCGCGGCTCTCTGACCCACACCGAGCACTATTGGTTTGCTGAAAACTGTGCAAAGGATCTGCCCATCACCTGGGACCTTACTCTGACCCGCATTTTCGGCTGGTATGGCCAGCAGGACCTCGAATGGATTTCCGAAACGGCTGGCCGCGGCGAAATCGGCTGGAACACCCATTCCCACGACGCCCTCGTGCGCGGCACCATCACTGTGGGTGACCAGACGTACACGTTCAAAGAAGGCACACTCGCCCGTGCCTACGGCGACATGAACTGGGGGGAGCGCTTCCCCGCATCTGGCCCCAACCCTCCCGTCGATGACCCCTGGGCATGGTTCCGCGTCGTTGTGCCCAACCAACTTGATCCAGAGCAAGACATCAGCATCATCGCAGGCACAGGTCTCACTGACATTGGCTTCCCGGCCTACCAGGTCCTTGGCGCTTTCGGCGACGTCCGCCTCACCAATGCCACCCACGTCGGCATGCGCAAGGTTGTCATTTGGGACGAGACTCGTTTCGCCAACCCTGTCGTTGACACCACCAACGACGGCAAGCTCATCCGCTTTGACGTCGCACGCAGCAACTGGGTCCAGTACACCGACGACCTTGGCACGGCCAAGATCCCGCTCACTCAGGTCCTCACTCTCGAGACCACCAACCACAAGCTCACGTTGACCTTTGACAGCCGTCTCGACCAGGTACGCAATCGTTGTCGCCCTCCCCGTGCCCTTTCCCGTCCTCCCCTTCTGACACGTTTTCCACCCCGCCACCCGCACCTGCAGTACAATCGCCTCCTCTTTCCCTACGACACATTCATCTTTTCCGACTTTGAGGCACTGGGTGTCCGCTGCAACGCAACCATTGAAATCACAAACCAGCCTACCCGCTCCTTCTCCGTCGACACTGCTGGTCTCGAGTACGGCTACCACACAAAGATCAATTTTCCCAACCCGCAACAATAGAGCGTGCAACCATTTGTCAACCATGTGTGTCCAATCCTTGCTTGATCCTCCATTGCTCTGCTTCCACTCCCTCACCCTCAATTCGTGTTCAACACCAGACACACTCCCTGCAACACCCACAGACTCTCGTGCTCCTGGCTCGGGATATCCGCCTCAAACACCAACCCGACTCCCATCGCATTCCTCCTCTGCTGCGTCACGTACACAGGCGTGCGAATCGTGTTGTGCAACTTGAGTCGGCTCGCTTCGATGGGCACCACCTGCACAATCGGAAACTCCTCCACAAGTACCTTGTTTCGCTGCGCCGTAAGGCACCCGCGCTCCCGGTCCCAGCTCGCTCCCTCCAGGTACAGGCCCTGGATGTAGCACCCGTCCTCCGGTCGCGCCGTGATCTCATCCGCCTCCCGATAATCCGTCACCTGCGTAAACAGAGTGCTCTTGTCCAGCGGCCACCCGTGTCGCCTGCAACCCGCCTGCACCAGCGCCGTCAGATACGCCTCCGGCACGTGCAGGCCCGACAGCCACATCACCACAGGCTCTCCCTTCTCGATCCAGCTCAGGTACTGCTGATACCTCTGGTCAAAGTATGCCATCCAGCCACCAAGCGACTTTTCCGTGTACGGTGCCAGCTCTTGCCACCTGCGCGGCAGCTGTCCGTTGTACAACGACGTCGCAAGTTCGTCCAGCTCAATGCTCATCCCAATCTCGCCGTTCAGCGCACGCTCAAGGTCACGCAGCGTCACGCTCATCTTCTTCACCAGAGCGTTCCATCGCGCAAGCTCCTGCAGCAAAACAACCTGGCTCGGCGTCAGCTCGTCTCCCAGCGCTTTTCCGATGCGCTGCAAATCAAACTCCTCCGGAATCTTTTGCATCAGCTCATGCGTCGTGCCCAGGATAAACGTCTCCCGCGACATCCCACCGCTACCCAACGTCGTGCGTGGCTGGATGCTCAACATGTCTCGCCACAGTTGTCGCGACGACGACGTCAGGTATCCAATCTCTGCGTTCGGGTGCAGCCCAAACACCTCAGGCGTGTCCGTCGGCGGCAGCTCCTCGATCGCCGTCACATAGTTTTCCCGCGGCCCGTCCTCCGGCACCTTGAACACCAGACCTTCCTCCTCGTTCTCAAAGAACCGGAATGGCTGGAATGTGTCAAACAAAAAGTCGCCCATGTACTCGTTCAGGTACGTCATCAGGACACGTCGGTCAAAGTCGTCCGTCACACGACCTCCGTACATCGCCTCGCCAATCAAGTACCGCAGCGAGTTCCACGGAATCGCTGACTCCTTGTTCCCGTGCGCCTTGCTCAGGTACGTGTTCAGCAGCGTCAGCGACGTCGAAAAGTCGCTCTCGTTAAAGTCGTACGCGATGTTCCACCCAATCTTTCCGTACTTGCGCCTGTCCTGCACCACAGCGTGGAAGAAGCTAAGCACATACACCAGTGGCTTGAACGCCCAGTGCGGGCACTCTTCCAGATCCTCGTCCGTGATCCTCGAGTAGCTCTGCTCCATGTTCTGCCGCAGCCCATTCGGCGGCTCCGTCACCACCTTCAGCGACCGCTGCAGGATGCCCACGGGGAACTTTTCCGTCGGCTCCGTCGTCAACCACAGCCGGAAGTCTGGGTTCGGCTTCTCCGCAAGCTTCTCCGTCAGCAGCTTCTCCAGCGGCTTCAGCCAGCTCGTCAGCAGATGGCAATTCATCAGGATCACCCATTGTCCACGCGAGATCCCCATCTCAATCAGCTGCTTCGCCGCCTTCTCCTGCCCTTCTCCCAGAGCACGGTGACGAATCTTTGTGTTGCCCACCATTCCACGCTGCTCTCCAAGCTTGAAGATGTCCGCTGCAGGATCAGCTCCGGGGCTCAGGATGAACACCACCGGCGATGTCGCCGTACTCTGCTGGAAGATGTCGTCAATCGACGACTGGATCGGGTTGATGTACTGCTCACCCAGCGTCGTCGTGATGAAATTCTTCACCGCAACCACCACGCGGTCGTGCCTGAAGCAACGCAACACACACAGCTGCTGGAACCGGTTCAGCTTGCTGTGCAGGCCAAGCGGCAGGTTCTTCACCTCGGGCGTCGCGTCCTGGTACCACTCCATCCACACTGCCTCGTTCCCACGGTCCGCCACGCCCCGAACAACCTCTTCAAACACCCCGCCCAGCTCTCCCAACGCCATCAAATCCTCCCAGCTCTTCTTTTCCACCCACGACACGCGCTCCAGCTCCGACAGCGACCCTTCGCCGCTGCTGCTGCTGCTGCTGCTGCTGCCTCCTTCCACCTGCCCTGTGCTTCCCGAGCTCGAACTGCTGCCGCCCACCTTGACATTGCCCTTCAGGAAAAACTCCAGCTCCGAACGCACCATCCCGCCGCGGCCTTCCAGAATCATCACCGCCATCTGGAATGAAAACGTCAGCTTGTGCTCCTCAAACAGGCTCGTGCACACGTATTTGTACACGTTGCGCGTCAGCGTGTCCATGATGTACATCAACCGCGTCTGCAGGATCGTGTCCTTCTTCGACCCGCGCAGCGACGCCTCAAACACGCCCACAAACGCGTTCAGCGAATACTCGTACATCGGATTCATCGCGCTCAGCGAGCTCATTGCGAAAAACAAGATGCTGCCTCGCTTCGCCACGGGTTTGTACCCGTTGCGTACCGCCTCAATGTCCTTCGCTGTGCGTCGTCCCTGCTCCAGCTTCTCGCTGATCTCCACCACCTTGCTCTTGGCGTCCTCCAGCGTCTCGATCAGCTCCGTGTTGTCCAACATCTTGCGCCCGTCGTCGTAGTGCGCCAGCTCTCGCAACAGTGTGTCCTCCAGACGCTTCAGGTTGCCCTTGTTCTCACTCGTTTCCTGGATCAGTTTCGTGCGCGACTTTTCAAGGTCGCTGCGCTCGTACCCGACCACCACGCTCAGCAGCTGCTCTGCAAGTCCATCCGGCGTCACGCAGCAGTTCACCACAGCCGTCTTTCCAAACAGCTCCGGGTTGTACGCAGGGTTCGCCACCTTGGTCGTCATGTACAGCCGGAACGCAGGATCCCAGTCGATGTCCTTGTCGTTCAGGTTGATGAACCGCTTGTTGCCAATCACGTTGATGTCCTTCTCCAGCACAGGCTCAATCACGGGATCCACCGCGTCGTCCACACCCTCAATCAGGAACGGCCGCCCATACTGGATCGCATACTCCAGCGCGCGCAAAAAGTCCCCGTCGTCAAACGTGGTCACATGCAGCGCACTTCCCTCCATCTTCTTGATCCACTCTACCACCTGCATCTGCGGGTCGATGCAAAGCGGCCAACGCGTCGACTGCGTCACCAGGATGCCGTTCTGCACACTCTGCTCGTCCGGCGGCAGTCCTTGCGACGACCAACGCGACACTTCCACGTCGTCCGTCAGCAGCGCCTCCACAGTGTAGTCCGCCGTAATCGGGATCTCTCGCCCAATCACGTCCGGCACCCACTCCCCTTCAAGCATGCGCTTCCTAAACTCGTGTGAGAACGGGCCCGCGTAGCTCAGGAACGCCGCCGCCACAAGGCTGTCTCCCACAAGTCGCTCGCGTCGCTGCTTCGTCTCTGCCAGGTCGTCCGTCCAGCGCGACCGCTCCGTGCCCAGCCCACTGATCAGCTTCTTTGCTGCCGTCAAGTGCGCCTCCATCTCTTCCGCACGCGCCTTCAGCTCCATTTGCTCTGCCGTCTGGCCCGCAAACAGCTCACCCAGTTTCATCAGCTCGTCGCTCAGTGCAGCCACGTCCATCTTGATCTTTTCCAGCTCCTTGTTCGCGCGCTTCAGATCCTTCTCCTTCGCCTGCACACGTTCACGCTTCGGCGCCACGTTTCGCATCACCGAGTAAAAGTTGATCATCGACTTGACCCAATCATACAGCGCAACACCTGCGCTCGAAATGCTCTCCACCTCGCTGCGCGACCCGATTTGCGAAAAGATCTCCTTCACCTTGTTCATCTTGTTTGACGTCAGCGTCTCCGCGTCAAAGTTCAGCAGGTCCTGCAGGAAGGACGGACTCGTCATCATCGCCTTGGCTCCCTTCCACGTGTGGTCCTTGAACCCGCGCAGAATCACAACACAGATGCACACGTCCCGGATCTGCTGCATCGGGTTGTAGTACGACCGAATCTCCACGATCTTTTCGCGCGGCAAGTTCTGCAGCAGCTCCTGTGCCTCCAGCAGCTCTGGCATCGCGTCTGCCAGCTGGCCTTCCGCCTCTGCCTTCTCCTCAGACACCCTGCGCTGCGTCTCCTCAAGCTCCGCTTCCTTCTCGCTCGCCGCCAGCTGCTTCTCCTTGGTCTTTGCGTTTCGCTCCGTGATTTTGGCCAGCAACTCGTCGCACGCCAGCTTCTTTTGGTGCACAATCGCCTTGCTCTTCACAAGTTCCGTGTTCATCACCTCCACCTCCTGTGCAGCCAGAATCAGCGCGCGCAGGCCGTCGTCCAGGAACTTGGCTTCTTCTCCCAGCTTCTTTCGGTGCTTCTTCAACAGGCCCATGTATCCGTGCAGGTAGTCCAGGTAGTTCTTTGGCGTCACGTGGTTGCTGCGTCGCAGCTCCGCCTCAAACTCGGCGCAGTGCTCCGTCACACGTTCGTGTGTCAGCACCATGTGCGACACAATGTCCTCTCGGAAGCGCTCCGGAAGGTCCTCCTCCGCCAACATGTGCTCAGCCACCGCACGCAGCGCTGTCTCGGGCCAGCGGAAGAACCAGTCGATCACCGTGTTCGACACCAGTCCGGGGAAGTTGCGGCACCTCTGCCGCAGCATCTCTCCTGCTGGCGACATGCACAGCACAATGTGCAGGTTGTCTCGGCACTTGTTCACAAAGTAGTTCCAGCAGTTTTCGCGCGTGTCAAAGATGTTGCGCTTGATCACCTCCGACCGGATCCCACTGATCAACGCTTCACGCTCGTCGTCCGCAAACAGCGCAGGCACCATGCCGCTCGTCAGCATGTTGTTCACCAGCTCCAGAAACTCCTCGTGCACCACGTCGTTGTCCGTAAACAAGAACGTCACCTGCTTGTCCTCCTCGCCCAGCTTCTTGTACAGCGTCTTCAGCTCCTCACGGAATGACTCCTCCGTGTAGTTGCGTGTCAGCGTGATCTGGAACAGCTCGTACCCAGCTGCATGCGTCGCCAGGCGCGTCAGGCTCCTCTTGCCGCTCCCACCAATGCCCACAAGGAGCGCATTGCCGCGTGGCATGCGGATGATCCGGTGGATGCGCACAAGGTGTTCCAGCGCCTGGTCAAACAGGACAAGGTCCATCTTGCGGTGGTGGTCGTTGTAGTCCTCCAGCACCTCCATAAACAGGTTGCGCACGCTCTCGTGATCCACAAGGTCCTTGTACACACGCGCATCCTCGCTCTCCAGCGCCTGGTCAAAGTCACCAAACAGGATCGGATCCTCCAGCGCCCCAACCGCCTCTCGCGGAAAGTAGTGCTTGATCAGCTGTCCGATCTTGTCGTTCAGCCACTGCCGGTCCTCCACAGAAATCAGCCTGTCATGGAACACGCGCAGGCATTCGTTGCGCCACAGGCGCACAAACTGCTCCACGCCGTCGAACGAATCCGGCCGGCTCAGGCAAAGACCTTCGTACACGCGCGACAAGTCGCGCAGGTTGAAGATGTAGTGGAACTTGCTCGGCGTCGGTGGCAGGTGCTGCACAACAGCTCGGTACAGCTTCAGCGTCATCGACGTCAGCTCACGCGACAGGTCACGCAGCCCGTCCGGGAACGACAGCAGGTGGTGGTTCAGCACGCTCGTGTAGATCTTGGTCAGCGACTGGTCGCTCGGGAACGTGATGCTAAACACGTTGAACAGCGAGATGAACCGGGGGTCCACTGCGTTGCGCCCTCCGCCTGCAGGGCCCATGGAGCCCAGGAAGAGCAGGTCCTGCAGCTTCTTCCAAAAGATCTGCTCGCCTCGCTCGTAGAACCCGCCTCGCGAAATCAGCAGACGCAGCAACGCAATCGGCTGCTGCGTCTCGTACTTGTCCACACTCGGCATGTTCAGGTCGTCCACGTACGTCACAAGCATGCGTCCCACAGGCGGGCCCAGTGTGTCGCGCGTTTTCTTCTCCAGAGGCTCCTGGATGGTGTTGCGCACGTCCTGCGCCGTCGTGCGCGAACTAAAGTTCATCGTCAGCGTCAGGAATCGGTCGCTGTCCAGGCCCCTCATGTACTTCTGCGTAATCGACGACTTGGCCGTTCCGGTCTCACCCACAAACAGCATCGGCTGCTGCGTGCGCATCACCATGTCCATCAGCATCGTGTAGCGCACCGTGTCCACCGTCGGCACCAGGATCGACGAAAACTTGCCGTCCTCGGGCGCCATGAACGGCTGCACCATGTCGCCCCACGGGATCCACTTGTTCACTTTCACGTCAAAGTAGTACTGGTACAGCGTCGGCAGGGCCGCAGGCAGCTGACCCGTGCCCACCGTCAGGTCCGGGTTGTCCACAATCACCAGATCCGACAGTTTCTTCACAAACGCATCAAACTTCACCTGCGACTCCTCCACCAGCGCTCCACCCAGTGACCAGATCACGCAAAAGATAAACACCGCCTCCAGGCTGCTCGGATCCGTCACCGCGCGCTCCTGATGGTCCAGCACAGACTCCAACAGCGTGCACAGCTGTCGCATCATGTTCATCCCCGTGTACGGGATGATTGTGCGCAGCTTCTTCGTCACAATTCCTTCCAAGATGCCCTCCGTCACGTAGTCGACGCACGCGCTCACGTACTTGTCGAAAAACGCCCCGAGCACCTCGGCCTCGCTCTTGTTGTTGCGCCTGCCCAGCCACGTCTTGAAGTACGGCTTCACACCCATGTTCCGCGGATCCACAAACACCATGCCACATCGCGACACCGTTGCAGGCGACGCAAACTTCAGGTGCGCCACCTCAAACAGAAGCTTGCAGTGGTCCTGAAGCAGAATCCTATCGCTGTTCGGCAGCGTGAGCAGCTTGTTGTCGTCCATCACACTGTTCATGTTCTCCACCCACACGGGGTCCACGTCGCCGTCGAATACCATGTACCGCGCCTCCTTCTTGTCTCCAATCAGCGGCTTGTTCATCTCCTTGAACAGATACGACAGCAATCCGGGCGTCCAGTCGCGCGTGTTCTTGTCCAGCCGTCCGTACAGCTCCTGCAGCGTCACCGCCTTTGGGTTGAGCACAATCAGCTTCGTATGCAAGCCCAGAGCCGTCTGCGCGCGCTGAAGCGTTTCCAGCACGACAGTCTTGCCCCCTCCCGTCGGACCCACCACCATGGTTGTGTGGCGCGTCAGCATCGTCTCGTACACCTGGATCGTCTTGTCAACCTGTTCGGACAGCACCTGCAGGCCGCGCTCTGCAAGCGCGCCTTCCACGGCGTCGTGCAGACCGGGGTAGCGCACACGCGGACAATCCAGCTTCGGGAACAGGTCTGCAATCAGACCCAGGAACAGAGGCACGTCCTCAAACACAAACTTGGGCAGGTTCATATCGCGCAGCGCGCGCATCAGCACCAGCTCCTCGCTGTACTCGGGCGACGACCGCTTCAGCGCACCCGCCATCACGAGCACGCTTCGCAGCGCACGCAAACCAAAGTCGTAGTGGTTCTGCTTGCTCAGTTGCTCGCGCGCAAGCTTGTACAGCACCGTCATCTTCTTTGACAACACCTTGGCGCTGCTGAATCCCTGCGAAAACAGCATGATCTCGCAAATCTGTTCCATGTCCGGCACCACCATCACCACGGGCCGGAACAGCGCCTTCAGGTTGTCCGGCAGCTCCGTGCGCCCCTCGTATCCAGGGTTCATGGTCACGAAAATGCCCACGCTGTGATTCAGTCGGATCTCTCGGTCCTGGAACGGAAACTGCGTGTACCTGTGCATCAGCGCCTGCTGGATTTCGCGGATTTGCGTCGAAATCACAGACAGCACCTGCGGCTCGATGCGGTTGAACTCGTCGAAGCAGCCCCACGAGCCCGTCTGCGCCAGACCGCTGAACATGCTCCCCATCGCCTCCACGTCCAGGCCCTCACCGCAGTTGAACACGACGCAGCGTAGACCCATCGTTTTGGCCAGGTCCTTCACCGTTTCCGTCTTGCCCGTGCCTGCCGGCCCCGCTGGCGATCCGCCCTTGAACATGGACAACGCTTGCGTCAGCGTCATGATGCACCTGTCCGTCAACGGCGTAATCACAAGTCGCCCGCTCAGGCCCGTGTACTCGTACCCGAACCCGAACGAGCCCGTGCACTGTCGGATCTGGATATCGTCCAGTCCTCGGTTCCAGTAGAAACGCAGCTGCGACTCCCACTCAAACTCCCGCTCGTCCAGGATGCTGTCTCGCACAAAGCCTTCGATCACGTCCCGGGCGTGCACGTCGATGATGATTTGCGTGTTCACCTTCTTGCGCTGCTTGCTTGTGATGTCCGTGCGCACAAGATCCACCAGATCGTCGATTTGGCCGTGCAGACGTGCATTCAGCTGCTTCATCATCAGCTTGTTGCCCTGGCGCACCTGCCGGAACGCATCCTCCACCTCCCACGTCCACCAGATCTGCGATCCCACAAGCGTGCTCATCGCAGGGTACGCCTCGTTCAGGAACCACTCCACGCGCTCGCTCTTTGGGTAGTAGAAGATTGCCTCTTTCGTCACCTGGTGAAGCGTCTTGCGCATTTCGTCCTCCACGTTGTTCATCCAGTACTCCACCATGCCCTCCACCTGCACCTGGTGTCGGAACGGAAGCACCTCTTGCTCGCTGCTCTCGACGCCCATGATCATCTTGGCGTTGCGGCCCGTGCCAAACGTCAGCCGCTTCACGTTTTCAAACAGCTTGATCAAGTGCTCCTGGATCTTGCTCACGTCGTGCGAGCCCAGAATGCTCAGCAATTCCTCGTCCGTGATGAAGTAGAATCGCGGGAAAGCCATGCGCTTGCTCTCCAGGTACTCGCTCAACGACCGTTCGCACATGTTCAGCTGCGCCTGCAGTCCTCGCAGCTGATCCAAACGCCCGTCCACGTGCGTCGCCGCGTACACGTTTGCGTTGGCCCCTTTGCTCGTGTCTGCCATCAGCTTGCGGAAGTTTCGATCCAGCCTGTCAAACCGCTGCGCCTCTTCCGGCAGCTGCAGCCGGATGTCATCGCTGTCGATAAAGATCCCCTCCAGGTACATCCACTTGATTTGCACCTGCATCCAAAGCTCCGAAACCTCGCCGATGTGCGACAGGTTGCGTTCCCACTTGCGCACTTGCTCCATGAACGGCTGCGCGTATCGGCTGCTGTTCATCGTCGCAAGCGCCAAAAAGTTGTCCTCCAGCGTCGTTGTGATGTCTTCGATGCCACGCAAGATGTACCCGCGGTCTTCCGACTGGCCGCGTCCACCTGCGCCCCCGCCGCCGCCTCCCAAACGCATGTCGTTGCTCTTTTGGTACCGCTGCATCTCGAATCGCATCTTGTCCCACGTGTCTGCGATCTCCTTCAGCCCGTTCTCGATGCTCAGCTCCTTCGTCGCCCCGCTGGTGATTTCTGCAATGATCTCCGCGTACTTGTGCAGCTCCATCGCAAAGATGCTCTGCAGCGTAAACGTCTTTGGATTCATCTCGAACGACTCGCCCGTGATTTCCATCAGCTTCGTCCAGTGACGCGGACGCAGCGCCTCGTTCTTCAGGTCCGAAAACAGCGGGATCGAGTCACGGAACCCAAAGATCCGCTCTTCCACAACTTTGTACGGCGGCAGTTGCTTCAGCTCCTTGGGCAGTTTGCGCAGCCGGTTCACAAAGCTCTCTACGCCTCGCGTCAGCAGCACAATGTCCAGGTCGCTCCACAGCATGGTCGACCAGTTGTGCAGCGCCTCCTTCTGTTCGCTGTACAGCTCGTAGATCTGCGACAGCGCTGCCAGCTCCTTCTCCACCTCGGCCAGCTTCGGATACGATGTAATGGGCAGGTTGAACAGTTTCTCTGCAAGCACAAGCTCCTCACGCCTCTCGTTCTTGGCCTCCAGCTTCTTCTTAAACTTGGCGCACAGCTCCACTCCCTTGTCCATGTCGATTTCCATCGTGCCCTGGCCCTCCTCCTCACCACCCTCGCCTTGCCCTTCGTGCTCCACTCCCAGCGCTCCGGGGCCTTCGTCCTTGAACTCTTCCGTCAACGCGTGCACGTCCTTCTGGAAGTCTCGCACCTGCTTGCGCGTAATCTCCGTGAACTGCTTCTTCACGCTCACCAGCTTGTGGTCCGTCACCGCGGCTTGGTGCATGAGCGCGCGCCAACGCACAGGCAGCGACGCAACCTGTTCCAACTCCTCCTCGGCCACCTCGACGCCGTACATCTCCAGCGTGCGGTATCGCTCCTGGCAGTCGCGGTACTTCATCTCGATCTCCATCGACGAGCTCTGGATCTCGTTGATCACATTCAGCACAAACTTCAGCTGCGCCAGGCTCGACGGCTGTCGCTCCACGTTGCTCTGAAACGTCGCAATCTCTGCGTTGATCTCGTTCAGCAGCGCCCGAGACGAATCGTTCAGCAGCCGCCCAATCGACGCCACCCAGTCTTGCGCCGCGTTCTCAATGTCCTTTGCAAGCGGCGCACACGACACGCGGATGAAATCCACGTCCAGCGCGAGGCTGCGCGACCGCACGTCCTGCGCAAGGTACGAGTACAACGTCAGCTTCTCGTCAAACGCCACGCAGCTCGGGTTGCGCGATGCAAACTTTTGCAGCGTGTTGTTCTTTTCGATGCGCCACAGCGGCTTGTACATGCGCCAGTCCTCCAGGTGCTTGCCCACGTTTGCGTATGTCGTCCCAATCTGCTCGTGGATCTTGGTCGTCACCACCCGGATCTGCGGCAGCTTGTTCACCTCCATGAAAAAGGTGAAGCGTCCGTCGTCCACCTCACCAATCTCAGACTCGCCACCGCCTTGCCTCGCTTCTTGGCACGTCCCACGCTCCCAGCGACGGAACGCACGCGACGACTCCTTGCAATTCTTCAGCAGCTTCTTCAGCACCCGGTCCGCGTCTGCAAACTGCGGCGTCACAACGATCTCCGGAGCACTCAGGCTGGCCGTCACCTTGAACAGAGGCCGCGGACGCCTGCGTCGCGTCGATCCCTTCAGGTTCACGTGAAACACGGCCAGGAAGGTCGACAGCGCTGCCAGCGTCATGTGCACAATCGCCTCAAAGATCTTGCGCTCCCAGTACTGGTAGTACTCCACCAGCACCTCACTGCGTCCGCTGTTTGTGCCCGCCACACTCTCCTCAATCTTGCCCAGCAGTTCTGTGATCGACTTGTACTTGGCGCTGATGTCGTCCATCACGCGCTGCCGGTTGCCTTCCACATAGTCGTAAAACTCGGTCAGCTCCATCAGCTCGTCGTCTCGTCCGCGCGGGGGGGCCTTGAACAGCACGGCACTCGAGATGCTCTTCACCACGCCCTGCACCAGGTCCGCGTTCTTCTTGATCCCGTTCACCTTGCTTTGGAACTCGTTGATGGCCTTGTTGCACGTGTTGATAAAGTCCGGAATGCCAAGCGCGTTCCAGTTGTGCACCTCCAGGCCCGGACGCAGCACCTGCTGCAGCTCCACAATGCGCCCCTCCAACAGTTTGAACAACGGGCCGTCCAGTGAGTTGACTGCCTCCTGGTAGTTGTCCACCATTTCGCGCAGGCCCTCCACGTATCGGTGGTACTTCTCCTCCTGCAGCGTCACGTTGAGCGCCGTGTCCGGCACCTCAAAGCCCATTTGGTCCAGGTACTTTGTCTCTCGCATCAGAGTCTCCAGCTGCGGGTCAAAGTTGACCACCAGACGGCCTTCTTCGTTCACATCCAGGATGTTCAGCTTCAGCTTGCTCATGGCCAGGCTGTCCACACTCTCCTCCCACGTCGCGTACAGCTCCACGTTTTCGTACTCACGCATGGCACGTCCCACCTCGATGTACCTGTTCTTGATTTCCTGGCCCTTGGGCGAATTCAGCATCTCTTCCAGAGTCATGAAGCGAAGCATTGTCTTTTTGATGCGCTGGAACAGCGACCGCGACCAGTTGATCGATCCAGACACAGGCGGCTGGTTCTTTGTGCGCGGGGGGTCATGCTTGTTCTCCTTGAACAGCTCGTACACCATGTCCACCTCCTCCCCGTATCGCGTCAGAATGTTGATGAACTTTTCCATCATCTTGGCGTTGATCGACTCGCGCGACTGGATGTTCTTGAAGTTTTGCAGCAGATCAAACGCTCCCTCCGCGGAGCGCAGCTTGTTGAACGCGTCGTCGATAAACTTGTTGGTGATCTGGTCGATGATGTCCACGTTTTCGTCAAACTTGCGCATCACCGTGCCCCAGCTCGTCACGTAGTGGCTGTCAAAGATGTCAAACGGCACCATTTCGATCGGTGCAATCAGTGCTTGCACGCGCTCGATGATGTTGTCCACACTCTTGGCATCCCCAGTCACCACCTTGAGTTCCGGCGACAAAAAGTTGTTGAATTGCTCCAGCACTTCCGCCACGTGGTACAGGTTGCCGCAGCGCTCGCTCATGTACCGTGTCTGGTCAAACAGTCGCTTGCGGTCAAAATCCCACCGTTTGTCCGAGTTCTGCTTGTCCATCTTGGCGCGTGTGTCCAAGTACGTTTGCTCCCAAGAATTCAGCACCTCCCGTGCCTCCTGGATCAGCTGCATCGCCTCTCGCGGCGAATGCTGCTGCAAAATCGAGCGCACGTTGACCACTGTGCTCACCTTGTGCGCAATCTGCCATGCAATGCGCTCCATCAGCGGCACCATCTTTTCGTCCGTGTTGTAGTGCCTCGAAATGATCCACACCATGCGGATGGCATTCATCATCGACGGAAGCGTGTCCAAAATCGTCGTCAAGCTGCTGTTCTCGCTGCTGATGTTCTTGAAGTGCCTCTCCAGCGTCGTCAGGAACTTTACGTTGTCCTTTGCCTCCATGTAGTACTTGGTCAGCTCGCCAAACTGGTACGTAAAGAACATCCTGTTCTGGGAGTCCACCACCTTGAGCACCTCCAGGATTTTCTTCACCTCGGGCGTGCTCAGCTGCTCATACAGTGTGGACAGCGTGGCGTTGCGGTCGCGCCAAAACTCGATTTCCGCCAGCGGTCCGGGACCCTTGGGTTTCTGCTCCAGCTGGAACTCCACCGCCGACGAGATGGCGCTTGTCCACTCGTCCAGCGTCGTCTCCAGCACTGTGATCAGATCAAAATCTTGAGCGCACACAGACACGGGCTCGTCCGGAAGATCCGGCACCAGCAGGCGAACGTCGCTCTTGACCTGCTGCATGGCATGTTGTACCTGCAGTGCAAATCTCTGTGTGTTGGCAAGAAACTCGTTGCGCAGCGTCTCGTTGAAGCGTCCTTCCCCCACAGAGCTCAGGAACTTTGCATCCTGCAGCGAACGAGGGATGACCGAACTGATCAGCGCGCTCTGCGGCGTGTTTCCTCCCACACCGCCGCTGCTGCCGCTGCTGCTACTGCTGCTGCTGCTGCTGCTGCTAGCCTTGTTGTATCCTGCGCTGCTCAACAGCGGGATGTACACCTCGGAAAGCACCTGTTCCAGCATCAACAGGGAGTGGCCGCTGAGTACGCCCAGCTCAAACTCGGCGCACATCACCTGTGCCATTTCTGTGATCCACGTCCATGCGGAGTCAGCCTCTTTGTTCTCTCTGAGCCTCCATGCATCCATTCGCGTGTCCATCACTCTATCCCTCGGCCGCCCGTGCCCCCGAATGTGCAATCGACCGTTGGCGCCAACACTCACCGTGTTCGTTTTTCTTCACCGCAATGTGCTTGCCCGGGTTCAGCTGGCAAAAGTACATCGACGAGATGTCGTTGATGTTCTCTGGGAAGTGTTGAAATGCATAGCCAAGTCGCAGCCGCTTGCCTTTGCCTCCAGACACGCCTGCGCTGCTGCGCTGCTGGCTCTGCAGCGAGCGGCTGCTCAGAGCGTCCGAGTTTTCTGCGCACACCCACACACACACACACACAGTGTCAGCATAACTTGCACGGTGCATGATACACTTTGCCCATTCGTCCCCCCACATGCCCAACCCTGTGTCTGCCTGGGCCCTTCCTAACCCCATCTGGCGACGGAAACCACCGGCCGAACAAAAACGCATCCGCCGCGCGCCAACACGGGCGCCGCCCACAGCCGTCCCTGTCCGTCAATCCTCCACAGAAGGCCGCGCTCACGGCCTCCATGCGCTGTCCATGCGCTCTTCCACCCGTTCGCCCACCACTTACGTCTGTCAATCTCGTCCTGGTCCTCCACATAAAAGAGTACAATGTCGATCGACGCTTGGTTGCCGTCAAAGAGGTCCACCAACTTTGAGCCAAGCAGGTAGTCGTTGCGCGTCAGCAGCTCCTGGAAGGAGCGTGCGGGCACGTGCAAGCCCTTCGTGACCTGTTGACCCAGCCATTTGAGCCGAGTGTCCTCGTCAATGGCACGTTCCATGTCCCTCGAAGTCGTGTTGGCCCGGCGAGGGCGTACCCAGAGCAAAATCCACCCCATGTCGTCACGGCCACGGCTCATCGTCCTCCGACCGGCCAGTGACCCTCCCACTCCCACCAGCGTCCTAACGGCAGCAGGACGCAGTGTGCTCGGCAACGACCCGGCCAGGCACTCCGCTGCCTCTCAAGACAACGATCCACCCAACAGTGGCTCGTGGGGCTCGGTGTTCCTCAGTCAGCAAAGCATCGGCGCCCTCGACACCTTGGACGATGATGAGCAGGCCACTGGCCAGTCTGCGGATCCGGTGGCCCCCTCTGTGCAGGCTGTCTTTAGCCAAGAGTTTGCACGCCACACCGCAAGCTCCCAACCCACTTCTGCTGCTCCCATCACCCACTCAGCCGCGTTGACCAAACCACTCGCTTCAAATCCTCACTCTCACGACGACGACGACGACGACGACAACGACAACATCGTAGCCAACGACGACGACGACGTTGACGACGTCGTCACCGGAACTCCAAACTTGCCCGTTTCCATCGGCACCCAACGCTCCAGCCAAAGCCAAACCTCCATGGACTCCAAGATTCTACAGTCGCTCGACATTCAAGACTTGGATCCCAACGAGCAACCAACGGCGTCGTCGAGCACGACTACCGCCGTCAGCCAAGCTCCCTCTCAGCTCTGGAACAGCAGTGCCGTTGTTGAAGTCGAGTTTTCTCAGCAACCAAGCATGGACACACATCCAGACGACAGGATACGGGCCTTGTCACGCACGCGTGCGACACGGGACGCCCAGGAACGCGGCGGGAACCAAGTCCAGGAACAGGTCTTGCTCGAGGCCGCTCTCGCCAACATCGGCAACAGCCAAGTCATGGACGAGGAAAATGGCAGCCAAAGCGCACGCGAGGTTAGAGCTGTGATGAAGCGCCGTGGAAGCACACGCAGGATCCGTGTCCGCGAGCGCACGCCCGAATTGGCCAGTGGCCGCACAAGCACCTCATCCGCTGCCTCGCGTGCCAGCTCGACCAGCACAGGTACTCGCCCGTTTTCTGCAGCTGGGCAGGGAAACAGCGCTCTCTGGATGCAGAGTGTAGAGGCGATGCCCGCCCAGGACCGGCACGATTCCCTCTATGCGTCTCAACGAGGCAGCTGACGAACCCCGCGTCCTCCCTCCGCTCAAGGCTTCCACCGACACCGCCTCCCAGGGCACCCTAGAAGACTTTTCCGCCGATCTCCATCACTCACACAACAAGAAGACGACCACCACCAGCAACAGCCTCCGCCATCGTTCTGTCTCAAACATCTTTCACGCCATGCGCACAACCAAGCAGCGGAGCAGCAGTCCCATCACTGGCACCCTCAACCTCTTTCACAACGACGACGATGACGACGACGATGACGACGACGACGACGATGACGATGACGACGGCGCTCCCGAAGATCTCACCCCCACACAGCCCTACATCCCCTCCCCGAAGAAAGCCACGCCGCAACAGAAAGTCATCACGCCGCTCAAGGTCGACAACAACGACCTTCCAACCCCAGCTGGACACTCCCCCCGCTGTTACACATCATCCCTCCTCTCCATTGAGAGAGTATCGCTCGCCTGGCGAGATTCTGCGCGAGCGCCGGCGGGCCGCCTCTCCTGGCCATCAACCAGAGGCAGACATGCACGTCGAATCACCACAGGATGCAAATGCTGCTCTTGGAGAGTTTGAGTACATCGGCACCCAAGGCACACAGGAAACCGAAGGGAGCGTGCTCGACGACTCCAACCTCCCACACAGCAGCTCGCCAAGCGACGATCCCTCCACAGCAGTCGTCCAGGACTCCCAACCAACAGATGTTCAAGACACACAGGATGTTGAGTACGACAGTGACAACGACGTTGATGACGACATCCAGGACGACGCTTCAGAGGTCTCGGCAGGCTCGGCCTCCAGGAGGAGTGTTCACGATCGACACACACAAAGCGACGCATCGGATCAATGCACCCACTGCGCGGCCACGCACACGTCTCAGTGGCGCAGAACGAAAAAGTTTGGCCTCCTGTGCAACCCGTGCTATGCGTACACACTCACGCACAACAGATCGTTGGTTGGACGCAGCACGGAGCCCTCCGATCGCACAAAGCGCCGGCGATCGAGGGGACAGAAGAGCAACCTCAACAAGCGATCTCGCTCGCCCACACCCACCCCCGATACAGATGGTGAGGTCGTTGGCCAATCCCCGGACCCGGAAGAGATCCAGGACGAAAAGCGCGCTCGCCTGGCCACGCCTCCTGTGCGTCGCAGTACACGCACCCGCAGGACCAATCCCATGCATAGGCAATCTCCAGAGTCTCTACACGACACTGCACACAGGTCACAGCCCACAAGGAGAAGCAAAAGGTCGGCTGTGCGCAGTCTGCAACATGCAAGCAAAGATGTGGATGATGACGATGACGACGGCATCCCACAGGCACAAACAGACGGTGACACGGACACAGTTACAGAGGCCAAGGCCGTGCAGGCCTTGCCTGTGTGTTCAGGTCTTTTCAAACGCTACCAGTTCCTCTTTACTGGCATGACGGGCCCTCACCGAGCCCTTCGCGAGGCTCTCAAGGCCCTCATCCGGGAGTGCGGGGGGCGCACCATCGACACGATGCCCTACATGGAGTTTCTGAACATGGGTGGTCTCATTCCAACCGATCAAACACGTGACAACGGTTCGGCGTCCGCCGCATATGCCTGCGAGCGGGACTTGATCTTTGTCATTTCCCACAAGCCCACACGCACTATCAAGTACATGGCCTGCTTGGCATCCAACAGGCCCGTTGTAAACTACAAGTGGATCCTCGAGTGCGTTCGCGACACGCAGGTCCTTCCGCTGCGTGACAAACACATTCTACCAGCCGGAGAAGATTCGTCGGGCCGCACAGTGCTTTTCTCCGCCGTTAACACCCGCCAGCTGGTCCTCCATGGCCACGCAGTCATTTTCCCGGAGCTGTCCGCGTCAGACGACAAGATCTCCGAATGGAAGGAGGTCGCGCAGGCGGCCGGAGCCACAGTCCTCCGCAAACTTCCATCCGTGGACGACCTACACAAGGATGTTCAACGTGCTGACGAGGCCTCCAGCTCCTCCAGCTCCCGCGGGAACCGAAGTGGAGAAAAGCTGGCAACGTCCAGCGTCGTGCACCACGTCCTTGTCGTGTTTGGCAAAACCCACAGCAGTGTGGTCAAGAACACTATGGTTCGAGCGAGAGCGCTAGGTATCCCCTGTGTGGCACACCGATGGCTGGTGCAGACGTTCATTCAGGGCGTTCCTGTTCCCACCGAATCCCACGACGTCGGCTTCACCGACCACGATGAGTGAATTCCAGCATCTGCGCAATCCCCAAGTAGTCCACTTCCCTCGTTGTCCCGTCTTCGGAAAACGACGACGACGACGAAGACGACGACGACGACGACGATGCGGCGATCGGTTGGTCTTCTTGTCCAAATTCGGCTGCGTGCACAGAGCTCAGACGACTCTGTTCCGCTTGATCCTCCAGAACCAAAGCTCTCAATTCGGCCATGGCATCCAGTGTTTCCGCATCTGTGCTTTTTGCCAGGATGGCCCCGAGAGTTTCGGCGCTCAGCCCGTTTTCTACTTCTGGTCCATCCTGCTTGTCCATCAGCATCTGCAACAGTGCTGCGTCGTCACTTTCTTGCTCCTTCTCCCAGTATTCTTCCTCGTGATCCTCTTCCTCCCAATCCTCCTCCTCTTCACCCTCACTGTGGCCATCATCGTCTTGCTGCAACACGTTGGCACTGGTACGCCACATGGACGCTGGGGGAAGCATGTGGAAATCGTCCAGCCATTCGCTCAGCACGTTGTACTTGAGCTCGTGACGCCAGACAGCGCACGTGTCGTTCCCTTTGTCGTCCACAGGCCAGTCGTCCACACGTGAGGCGTCGTTCGTGTCAGGCACATCGTCTGGCGACAGGCGCAACAGCACCATGTCTAGGATGCGTTCCAAGACATTTGGCTCACCCGCATGTGGCCCGTGCTGTTCTTCGTCAAGCTCTTTTGCACACAGCTCGGGATCAAAGTCAATCTGGGTTGCCAAGCTGTCGATTTCCATGGCAATATGGATTTTCCACACCAAATTCCGGTGGCAACATCGCACAAGCTGTCGAAGCCGTTGTACACTGGGCCACTTGCTCAGCGAACACAACTCGGCCCACACTCGCCGTGTGTTGTACTTGTCCTCAAGGGTGCGTGGATAGCCCACCACGCCAAAATAACATTGTGGCTCGCGGCTCTCGGCCAACTGTTCTTGGAGCACATGTGTCAGCCACTCAAGATGAAGCCGTGTGCTAATGTCACAAGCTGGACACACCGCGCAACTCAACACGCCGTCTGGTTTTTTTCCTGACGCCTACTTACCGCCACGACTGATTTCCAATCGTCGGATGTGGCATGCAATGCCACTCCCTGGGCAAAAAGAAACTCGGATTGGGACACGAAATCCGCCAGAAGCGCACGCAGATACTGCTCACGGACGTCGTTATCGGTGCCCACGTCTCGCACAGCCCCTCCGGAAAGCAGCGACCAATTCACAACCAAGAGAGGTTCTTGATTGGTAGCTACGTCAGCCAGATGATCTTTGTACAGGGAAAGCATGCTACGTTGCGCTTTCTGCTCCTCCAGATCCGTGGTGTCCAGCTGCTGCAGCCGGGCCGGCGGCGGATGCAGAATGCTAGACCAGTACGCCTCGTCCAGCTCGTCGTCGTCGCTGCCCACCTCATCTTCCCAACTTTCTGGCACTGTGTCGTCCTTCAATGCGTCACTTTCCGCCACCTGCACGACGTCCTTCTGGTCGTCCTCCTCCATTGGCCCACTGGAAGTTTTCGTCTGCCTGTTGGTGCGCAGCGCTGGAACAGCCAATAAAACACACACGCACACATGGCCAACTGGAAAACCATCTGCATCCTGTTTGCCGTCTTGATGACCACTGTGGTCGCTGCAGAAGAAACTGCATCGTAGGTTTGGAAGGTGTCACGAAGCACACTCCCTGCGTGCGTTCATCATCGCTCACACACCTTGAACGATTCGTACCATAGGACCCCTGTGGACACCGAGGCCGCCCACAACACACAAAGTGAAGCTGCGGAGGTTGCCACGGAGGAGGAGGTCGCCAGCTCGGGTGCCGACGCCTCTTTCGACGAAGACGAAGAGGACGAGAACGACGAGGAGGATTCCACGGCCGAGGAAGCGGAGGACGACGAGGATGTGGATGACGAGGATAGCACCGATCTGGAGAGCACCGAGGTGGACAGCGACAGCGAGGTGGGTGACAACGACTTCTGGCGCCGCCGCCGCCGCCGTCGTCGCCGTCGTCGTGGCTTCCACGCCTCCAAGGTCAACAAGAAGAACCTGTGGCAGGTGCTGGCCAGCATCTACGACAAGTGTCCCACTGCCAAGCAGGTCGAAGAGTACTGTGAGAAGCTGGGTGGTAAGTTCTGGGGTCTGGTTGTCTGGTGGCATCGAGAGCAGGTCCACTTTTTTTCTCCGGATCCGACTTCAAAGAGCCCTCCAGCGATGGGGGTAAGCCTTTGGGCCGGTCCCAGGAGTGTGTCTTGTCGGGACAGGGCTTTTACCCCATACTGGAGGGTCGAAAGCGCACGTGGGGCCTGATGGGGCCGGTGGGAGCGCTTGGAGTGCGTGTGAAATCGCAATTGTTGCCTTTTTGGGGCCGTGCCCTCCCTGACACTTGTGCGTGGACACCCCCTGCATCATTCACAGACCTGAAGGAATGCCCGGACACCGCATGGTACTTTGCCAAGCTGGCCGTGGCATACAAGAACTGTAAGCACCTGCCCGAGGTGCAGGCCGTGTGGAACATTGCCCGCACCGACCCGTTCAACAAGTGCTCTTACAGCTGCCACTTTGGCAAGAAGTTGCACCGCAAGAACAAGGGAGAGGGTGATTTCGTCCGCCACGACAAGTTCCTGCGCAAGTTTGATCTTCCGGCCAAGGGCAAGCTGCCCAACGTCGAGGACACCAGCAACGAGAGCGAGAACAACGACGAGGACGCAAGCGAGGACAGCGAGGATGGCGCAGACAGCGATGATGCCGATGTCGAGTCCTCCGACTCCACGCCGTCCACAGTGACTTCTGGTCTGGTCATGTCCGAAGACGCCCTGAACCGCGCCCGTGACCAGGGCCGTGGCCAGCTCGTCAAGGACGTGGACATGGGTGGATCTGGCTGGTGGTGCTGCTTTGGCTTCTGCTGATCGCCCACAACCCAACCTCGTGGTTGTTTCCAAGTGCAATGCAATGAAGACCTGACCCGACACTCTCCCTCCACACACGTCCCACACAAGGTCACCCGTCTTGATGGCTGCACCGTACACACGTCCCTGTGTTTCCACAATCTGCACCCGCAACCATGCCCACTGCTCGACCTGTCTCGCAAGTGCACCCAATCCAACACCGCGCTCCCGAATGTCGTCATCGTCCGGCAGCGAGGACTCGGACATCCTTTTTGCTGGATTCAACCAGGACTACACTTGCATTGCATATGGCACAAAGACAGGTTTTGCCATCTACAATGTCGACCCGTTCAAGGAGCGCTTCCGCCGCGAGTTTGAGGGCGGAATCGGCTACGTGGAGATGCTCTTCCGCTGCAACATCCTCGCCCTTGTTGGAGGAGGCGAAGATCCCGCCTTCCCAGACAACCTCGTCGTCATCTGGGATGATCACAAGAACAAGTGCATTGTGCAGCTGGAGATGCGCACTCCAGTCAAGGCTGTCAAGCTGCGACGCGACCGGTGCGTTCGTGGCCCTGCCGCCATTCCCGCCTCCAATTACCCCGATTCTCCCACACACACACACACACACACACACACGCGCGCGTGCTCGCCCTTTGAACCTCCGTGACGGGCTCTGCAAAGTTCCCAATCCGTTTGACCCTTCCTGTTTTGTGTCCCTATGGTCCCTGCGCCTCGTTTGCTAGCGTTCTCTCACTGACCCGCCCCCTGTGTTTTCCGCACTCTCTGGCTTGCGTTGCCCGCCCATTGCCCTCGTCGCTGCTCCCTCCCAGAATCATTGTGGTGTTGACCAACCAGGTCTTTGTGTACAGGTTGTCTGACGCCAAGCCTCTCTATCTGCTCGACACAACCGACAACGAACTCGGCCTTTGCGCCATTTGCCCCTCCACCACAAACTTTGTCCTCGCCGTGCCGGGTTCCAAAGACGGCGACATCCACATCGAATCGTTTGATGACGACGGTCACGTCGACATCTCCGGTGCTCACAACAACGCCCTCTCTGCAATGGCCATGAACACCAACGGCACACGGTTGGCCACCGCATCCGAGAACGTACGTTTCCCGTGTCCCTTTGCCCGCCAGCCCCAGCCCCTGTGTGGCCATTGCTCATCAATGATCCACTGATCTAGTCGTAGCCACACACACCACACACACATGCTCACGTCTTCCCACCCTTCACTCGCTTTCCTTGCGCACAGGGCACATTGGTGCGCATCTGGAACACAAGCAACGGAGACAAGCTGCAGGAGCTCCGCCGTGGCTCCTCCCCTGCCCAGATTTACTGCCTCAACTTCAATTACGACACCACACTGGTGTGTGTGTGTGGTTCCACTGGCACCGTCCACCTTTTTGCCCTCAACGACGACTCGCGTGAGGGCAAGTCATTCAGCAAGCAGAAGGCCAAGGAAAGCGAAAACACAAACATTGGATGGCTGGGAGGCATGACGTCCATCCTACCAGAGTACTTTAGCAGCGAGTGGTCCTTCTGGAGGCTCAAGCAACTCGACAACCCCTGTATCTGCGCTTTTGGCGCCGAGCAGAACGCCATCGTCGTCGCCAGCAAGTCAGGCAAGTACTACAAGGCCGAATTTGACCCCAACAGTGTACAGGATCTGGAGCCCAGCGACGAGAAGAACTGGGCAACCTATGTTCTTGAGGACAACGTGTCCAGCTCGTGAGCACAATCAATTGTCAGTTGATCTCTCCTCTCACTTCAGCGGTGCTCACTGCCCGTTTCCCCCTCCATTCCGTCCCGTCCTCCATCTGTGTGTCTCTGCGAGCCTGCGCCCAAGAACCAACACAACAGCTCCCGCCACCCTCTCTCAGCTCACCTCGCCTCTCTGCGCGCCGTGTTCGCCCCTTTGTCGCCATGGCCAACTTTTCTCTTGTCGGCCGAGTGATCATTGTGCTTGGTTGTCTCTTCCTTGCCCTCGCCGCCTACCTGTCGGTGCTGGACGAAACCGTGGCCGACGAAATTTTCTACGGGATTGCCGGAACCGGTCTCGCTTTGGTCATCGTTGGCTGTCTGTTTCTCCGCGTCGGCATCCAAGTGGAGCGACAGGCTGAGAAGAACAGGAGGAAGAAAGACCGAGATCGCATGTTTGCTCTCTAGGCCGCCGTGCCTCCGTCCGCCTGCCGTGGAACGCGCTTCCCTGTCTGCGCCGCTGCTTTTCCGCCTCCATACGCCACCCTGGACTCCAATGGGCACCACCAATCTGGTCTACCTGTACACAAGCAATGCCAACATCCATGCGCAACCTTCTCTGGCCATTTTCAGTGACGATTGCCGAGCTGGAAGCACACAGCAACTTCCCTTTCATTCTCTCATTCCGTGACTGCCTCCCACATCACCATCTACTTTCCATCGTCGTCGTCATCGTCGATAAAGTTCACAAATGTGTCCTGCTTGATCTCACTGCTCTTAAAGTCGATCAAACACTTGTAAAACGTGCCCTCGGACGTCACAACTGGGAGCCGTGTGCGCGAGGTCAGCGACCAAAGTCTCGTTTTTCACAACGCCGCCCATGCTCCTCCCCGCGCGTCACTCTTTGCAACTCACTGATCAGCGCATTCTTCTCTGCTCCAAATGCTGCAATGGCACACGTTTCCTGCATGTAAAACTTGGCAAAGCTCCACTCGGAACCAAAGTAGCCGCCAAAGATCGAGAACCTGTGAACAAGTCAGTGTACACAGCCAACCGGCCCCGCCCCCACCAAAACGGCATGGTTGTCAGTTCTCACCGCTCCCTTTCACCTTTTCTTTGCTTCGTAACGTACACGCTTTTCTGGTTCTCTGGTGTGTCGCTGTTGTTCTTGCCCGACCGGGACCTGCCCAGGCTGCTGCTCACGCCTCCGTCTCCGCTCGAGTCGCCTCCGCTGCTGCTCATGCCGTCCATGTTGCCGTGGTCCCCGCTCGACGAGCTCGATCCTGCCGACGACGAGCTGCTTGTTGTCGCGGCTGTGTCCTCGTTGGAGTTGAGGGAAAACACGTGCACCGTGCCCTTGTCGCTCGACGCACACAGCATACTGGAGTTGTAGTTGAAGCTCAGACTGAGCATGAGCACCTTGTTTGTGCCTCGTCGCAGCTTCTGCAGCCGGTCTCCGGTCTCTGTGTCCCACACGTAGATGTTTGCACCCTGCACACACACACACACACAGCAACCCAGCACCCTCTGTCAGCGTTTCCATCCCTCTACCCCAACTGCCTTCTTCCACTCTCATGTGCTCCTTACATCCGACGCCGTGGCCACACGGGTGCCGTCCGAGTTGAGAGAGATGCACGAAAGCGGGTTCTCGTGCGCTTTGATGTACACAGGGTCGCGCTGTTTGAAAAAGTTGATGTGCAGTTCGCCATCGTCGCGTCCTGGAATTGCCATCACCGCATTGCTGGCGTCGGGGCACAGCGAACACAGCCCTGCGCGTGGATCCCCCCCAGCAAAAACCTGCGTCAGCTCCTTGATCCCGCCGTCCCCTCTCTCGGCGCCTGACCTCGTCCACCTCGTACGCTCCCTCCCGTCCATGTCCGTCCACCTACCTCGCTCATTCTCCACCGTTTCGATTGCCTGCAGCGGCTTCAGGTTCTGAAAGTTGTACACGTAAACGCGCGTGTCCAGCACGACGACAATCCTGTGTGCGGCCCAGAATGAACCTTGCGCGTCAGCAACTCTCCGCGTTCCCCCTGGTGCCCCGCACAGCCCACAGCCCTTCTTTGCACACTCACTTGTCTCGTCGAAGCTTGACAGCACGCACTGGAGTGCGGAATTCCAGCTCCACCAGCTTCTTGTTGCTAAAGTCGTCCCACAGCAACACCTTGTTCTCTGGGTAGTTTGCGTCCGTTCCGTCGCCCACCAGCGCCAGGATATTGCACCGGAACAGCATTTCCACATACCCAATCCCGCCATGGTCGAATTCTGTCCATGGGATGCCTTTGTGTCAGCCCTCCTTCGTCCCTCCCTTCACCACCAGGCCCTTTTGCTGATGATGCTCAGCCGCACTCACCCCGCCGGAACCGCTCTTTCAACGGGTCGCAGTTGTACACGCGGAACCCATTGCGCGTTCCACATGCAAAGCACGCATAGTCCTGGTTGAATCCAATAAACTGCGGCAGCGACGGTGAATCTGCATTCTGTGGCAATTGCATTTTCCTGCAGGTCGTGCCTGCGCCCGCGCCTGCGCCCCGCCTCCCCCTCACTACTCCTCCGTGCCACTGCTTCCGCTGCTGCTCCCGCCGCTATTGTTGCTACTTTTCGCCTTTGGTTTTTCCTGTGGGTCCTGCAGCCCGTTCTCTGTAAACGGCCCAAACAAGTTGTATCGCTCAAACTCGTTGCTCGTACCGCTCTCCTCGTCCACATCCTCCACATTGAACACAATCAGCGTGCCGTCCTCCGACACTGCCACCAAGCGAAGGGTGTCTGACAGTGTACTGAAGCACACTGTGTTCTTTTGGCCCTTCATCGCCTGATCCAGCTTCACAAAGTACTTTGCTCGAGGCGCTTCCAGCACATCCGACAGCATGTCTCCAAAGAATGACCCCACCAATCCCGACCCACCCTCTCCGTGGTCAATCTCGAATATGTGCACCGTCTCGCTGTCCGACGACACGGCCAGAAACGCCGCGTCGTCGTTGAACGCCATCTGCTGGATGTTCACCGGAAAGTTTCCCCGCCTGAATGTCGCTAGCTTCTGCATCGATTGTGACGAGCTGCCCTTGTTTCCAAACACACGTACCACCGTTCCTTGCTGTGATGCCGTCGACAACAGCGTACCGTCCCAGTTGAACGAAATGGCACTCAGCGGAGTTTTGTGTGCGTCCACAGCTGTGTTGTGGCCCAGACAGCATCAGCGAGATGTGTGTCCACCCGATTGCATCCAAATCACATCCAAATATCATTGTGCGTGTGTGTGTGTGCGTGTGTGCGTGTGTCAGCTGTACCGCGCTCCCCTGCAAAAACTTGTGGTGCCCTGCCTTCTCCTCAACCCAAGCCTGTGCACACAACGTACTGCAGATGGCATTCAGGTTCAGTGCATCGTACACCTCCACTTTTCCGTACGTCGAGCTCGACGGGTACGCCAGGTAGCTGCAATTCTCGCTCGTGGGGCTCAACGCGCAAAGGCCCAGCGGGTTCGCTTCCGTTTCCAGCTGGTGCAGCCTCTTCATGTTGCTGAGCTCGTAGATCTGGATGGTCTTTTCCATCACCACAACCAGCCTGTGTGCCCCGTCCAGCGCCCACCGGTCCGCACGCACCGTCCACGTCCCCGTGGCCATGCCCGAAAAGCGAAAAGTGTGAGTCTCGTGGCGTTTTTGGCGCCGCGAAAATGGCCCTCCAACGCAACCTCCTTCAATCCGCTTCCCCACTTACCGCTTCAGGTTGAACTTCACTGCCAGGATCGTGTTGTTGAATGTCAGCTCGCAAATGATCGAGTTTGTGTTTGTGTTTTGCAGTTTCAGCGTCCGCGGCGACTCGTCTGCTCCATCCCCTTTGCCCACCAACGCCACCAGTGACGTCCGAAACAGCATCTCCACCAGTGACACAGCCCCGCATTCTACATCCATGCCCATCCTCTGCGTGTGTCAGTTGCCGCATTCCCTGCTTCCCCTCCCCCCCTTTGCGTGCCCCGCTCCGCACTCACGCTGTCGCAAACATCGCGTAAACGGGTACACCGTGAAGATAGAGAAGCCCAACGTGGTGCCAACTGCAAGGTATGAGTAGTCTTGGTTGAACGAGAAGCACAGCAGCTGCTCTTCGCTCCCGTCTTCGCTGGATGACGAGGACACCGACGACGATGTTGAGGACGACGACATTTTGCCTCTTGCTTTGCCCCGCCGCCGCACACACACCAACCCTCCCCGTACGACTTCCTCCCACGGTTCCACACGTCCCTTTCCATTTACCCCACATACCATCCCTTCCCAGTCACTGTTCCATCCTGCACGCCAAATGGTCAGCCTGGAGCAAGCCCGGACTCTCTTGGACGAGCTCCCACCCGTGGACTATGCTTTCTCCTACGGCTCTGCCGTCAGCAAACAGGTCGGCTACGACTACTCTGTCCCTGTCTCCGCTCTGCCAATGGTCGACTACGTGCTTGTGGTTGACAACAGCCCCGAATGGCACGACGAGAATCTCGCTCGAAATCCAACACACTACTCTGCCTTTGCACGCGCCGCTGGAAGCTCAACCGTAGCTTCACTGCAACGAAAGTACGGCGGCCACATCTGGTACAACACGCTGGTTCCCCTTGCCAACGGCATGGTGGCCAAGTACGGGATCATTGAACGCGCTGATCTTCTCCACGAACTGGACACCTGGCACTCGCTCTACACCGCAGGCAGGCTACACAAACCCGTTCATGTCCTTCATTCTGCACAAAAGCACACCTCTTCTTCGCACGACCTCGCCGACAAGCTCCATGCCAATCTCGTTCAAGCTTCTGCCGTCTCCGCCCTACTGCAACCGGCAAATGCCCGTCTTTCTGTCCACGACCTCATTATGAACGCTGCAGGCATCTCCTACATGGGTGATCCGCGCATGGGCATTGCAGAAAACCCACGCAAGGTGGCAAACATCGTCTCGGGCAACCTTGACGCCTTTATCACCCTCTACACTCCCGCCATCGCCACCCTTGCCGCCCACAACTTCCTTCACATTTATCAACACGACAACGATGAGCCATTGACGGCGCACCACACACTATCCCGATCCTCGCACCACCTGGAGGATCACCACAAACTCCTCCTACCGGCTGCCCTCCGCAATCACGCCCACTCGCACTCTGCCCTCTCTGCCGCCATCCACCATCTCATTTCCACCACTGCGCGCGAGCAGACCCTGAAGGGCCTTCTCTCTGCTGGCATGGTCAAGAGCATTCGCTACCTCGGGGCCAAGCTTCGCAAACGCCTGCTCTAGGCGGCCAAAATCAATGCATTCAAGCTGGCCCTGTTCATCCATTCATCCACTCGAGCTGCTGCTGCCACTGTTGCTGCTGTTGCTGCTCGACTCGCCGCTTCCGTTGCTGGGCAGATTCTCCACAAACACAAACGACTCTGCCTCCTCGTACGCCTCCCCTTTCAGCGTAAATCGCTTCACACAGCAGTTGTGTGGAGACAACACCAGCAGATCATCGTCTGCGTTGAATCCCGCCAGAGAGTGTGTCCCGCAATCGTAGATTTGTGCAAACGACCACTCCGACTTTGCCCAATCGCCCAGCATCGACCCCACCACAGGCAAGTACTCTGTCACCCCCTTGAGCAACGTTTCTTGGTTCTTGGGCAGTGTTCCACTTTTGCCGCTGCCACTTCCGCTGGTGCTTCCGCCGTTGCTGCTGCTGCTGCCGCTACCTCCCGTCCGTCCGCGCTGGGCCTGTTGCGCCACCTCCTCCGGTAACGAAAACACGTGCACAGTCCCGCGTGCACTCGAACAACACAGCAGCGTGCTGTCGTCGTTGAAGCACAACGATGTGATGGTTGCCTGCTGCGACCCTCTGCGCAGTTCTTTTACCAGCACCCCCTCTTGCGTGTCAAACACTCGAATCAGCGTGCCCTGCTCGCACGCCGTTGCCAAAAGACTCCCTTCCGCGTTGAGTGCCACGCATTGGATCGCACTCCCGGAGTAAGCCTCAAACGTGCGGCTCAACCCGCTCTGCAGTCTCTCCACGTGCACCTTGCCCACGTTGTCACCCAGTGTCACCAAAACACATTCGTCGCCTCCTCGGTTCATGCACAGCACCCCCCTGGTGTTGTTCATCGTGTCCAGTTGGCACACGGGCTTCAAATCTTCAAACCGATACACGTACAGCACCGTGTCCAACGCAATTGCCACACTGCGCGTCCATCCATTGCGATCGTATTGGTGTGCCATTGTGTGTGACATGCAACAACGTGTGAGCGTGTGTGTGAGCCGGGCACAAACCAAACCAACACCACCAAGTCCCACCGTCTACTTTTCAACGCCTCCCAGCCACGTACAAGTCTCGACGGAACTTCACTGCCCGCACTTCTGCATCGGTAAACTCCAGTTCAACAATAAACTTGCGTTGAAAGTCGTCCCAAATCAGCACCTTGTTCGTTGGGAACGACGCGTTTGTGCCGTCGCCCACAACGCCCACAATGTTTGTTCGGTACAGAACTTCCAGAATAGACACGTGTGCATCCTCAAACTCTGCAGACATCGACCCACACCACATGGAGCACCCGACCCTTCGGTGTCAATGTTTTCCTGTACCCCCTTGATCCGCGTCCACCAACTTTGGCCGCACTTCCTCTCGGAATGTACCAAATGGCTGCCGACTTTCCGTCGCAACCCCATTGCCGTTGCACACCACTTCACACATCGCCAGGTCATGATGGACCCGTCCACGTGATGCACCGTCCCACTCTCCGTGACATCCGTTGTGTGGACGGGCTATGTGCAGGACCAAACTCACCACGTGCGTAACGCTCGCCAAACTCCGGCTTGGTGTTGTACACCGCAAAGCCGTCTGAGAAGCCTGCCTGCCATCCCGAACAGTCTTGGTTGAACGAAACGTACAATGGCCACACGTCGTGGTCGACGTCCAGTGTGCTGCAATCCATTGGCGCACGTCGCGCTACCCGACGAAACTCTTCGTCCCCTCCCGCTTTCCAGGCCATGCAGCTCGGCTACAACGCCATAGTCACTGCTCTTCTGAGCATGGTGGTTGTCGGTGGCGTGGCTAACCGCGTGGTGTCCCGCATCTTGTTTGTGCCCATGGTTCACTACGCCATCTTTGTTTCGTATTTGACGTCCGTCGCGTACACGCTAGTTTATCTGACCGTCCTGTACGTACGCTACCGCAAAGGCATCGTTACCAAGGACATGCTTCCGTTCCGCCGCGTGTTTTTCCTCATGGGCTTCATGGATGCCTTGGGCAACGTCATGGGCAACATTGCAAGTGCCCAGCTTCCGGGCCCGCTCCTCCCGCTCCTCGCCCAGATGATCATCCCGTTTTCCATGATTGCCTCCATCACTATCCTGGGCAAGCGCTACAGTCGCGGCCAGTACTTGGCTGCTCTCATCATCATTGCTGGCGCCATCATCCTTCTGTTGCCTGACCTTTCTCTGCTCACCGGCTTCTCGTCAGACACAGGCACCGTGTTTTACAGCCTCATTTACGTCGCCAGTGTGGCTCCTTCTGCCATCAGCTTCACTCTCAAGGAAATGGTCTTTGCCAAGTACGACGTCGACTTGTTTGTCGTCAACAGCTACGACTCGGTCGCCCAGCTCCTCTTTACCATTCTGCTGCTCCCTGTCGTGCTCATCCCGGGTCTCGGAGGTGGCGTCATGGGCGGGTTGTCTTTGTCCGACCTGCCTCACTACTTTGTGCAAGGCATGCAGTGCCTTGCCGGAATAAGCCCGACACCCATGGACGATTGCTCCGGTGATCCTTGGCTCCCGCTCATGTATGTATCCATCAATCTGTCCTGGAACATCTGTCTGCTGTTGCTTCTCAAGTATGGATCGGCCCTGCTCATGTTCATCGGCATCAAGGTGGCCTTGCCCCTGTCCACGCTCGCCTTTTACATCAGTTGGCCCCTGCTGCCTGCAACCAAGCCCAGCTGGTACACGTTTGTCTCGTTGGTCGTGATCATGGTCGGTGTGGTGCTCTTTCGCCTGCAGACCATCAAGAAGGAGGCGGCCGAGGAAGCCAACCTCACCGATGGACGCGACGACCAACCCACGGTTGTCTACCAAACGCCCGAAGAGATTGAGCGACGACGCCGCCGTGGCTCCAGTCGATCTTCCGCAACCATTTCGGGCAGCTTTCCGGCTGCCAAGACGGGCCCACGCGTGCCCAAATTGCTGTCGTCCGGCGGCAAATCGCCAGGGAGCGACAGGTCACCGAGCGAGTACACGCCGTTGGTGCAGTCTGCAGATGAACTGTGAAAAGGCGGCGCATGCGCATGGCATGCGCAGAAGCTCCATTGTGCGCGGCGGCGTCCACCCATCCACCCCAAAAACAAAAAGCAACACCCAGCATGAGCGAGGAAAACACACCTGTGGATGGTAGGTCACATTGTGCAGCAGGGCATGGGCATATGTGAAGATCTTGATTGTGTGCGGCGTCGCAAGGGTTGTCTCTGCGGATGTATGCGACACCGCGGCTCGCTGTTTGCGTGGAAAAACGCAACCTGTTCTTGTGCGTGACCCTCCCACTGACGCCGTCGTCTCCCGCACAGTTGTCGAGGACGAAACCGTTGCTACTGAGGAAGAGGAGGAGAAGGAGCCCGAGTACAACGAGGAGGAGTGGGAGCTGAGCGACATGCGCGGCGAGTGCGAGTGGAAGGTGGAGAACTTTTTGGAGCTGGGAGAAGAGCGGATCTTTGGCCCCGAATTTGACGAGAGCCCCAAGTACAAATGGTAGGTGCCGCAGTCGTGCCATCCTGCCTGTGCACACCGTATGCGTGTCCTCCCTCCCCTACGCCCTTTCCCGCAACGCCTGCTCCTCGCCCACGCCTGCATCGCCCACCTGCGCAAGTGTCGAATTCACCCTCTCGGCCGATTTGCAAACTCTGGCCCTTGGCAGCCCCGCCCCCACCTTTTTGCCACGGTCCCCACCTCCCGCCTTGCCCGCGCACGGGCCCTCGGGTTTCCCAACCACATCTGCTTGGCCCTTTGTTTATACGATGCCTACGCCTTGTCCCTTCGCCTCTCATGCCCGTCTGCTCACACCCTCTGTGTTTTCCGGCCGCCCTCGTCCGCCCGCCACATTTTTTTTTCCCGCACCCACGTCTGCCCTTCCCTTGGCGCCCCTTGTCGTTGTTGTACCCCCACACAGGCGTCTCCTGCTCTTCCCGCACGGCAACCGTGTGCCTGACCTTTCGGTCTTTGTGCAGATGGTCGACCACGCCAAGAAGGGCTCCGATCTGATGCACATGACCCACTTTGCCATCAGCATCACAAACACCAAGACCGGCGAAGTCGCCGTCAAGGGTACGTTGCATGTCCCCACCTGTGCCCGTTCATTGCCCAACTCCACATGCGCCTGCCACCCCTCCCATGCATGGCAGCTCTCTCTCTCGTGCGCGCAACACACCCTGCACAACGCACTGCTTGCCCTCTCAAAAAATTCTTCCTCTCGTTCCCCGCTGCCCTTTCACCGCCAACGCCCCCACCTTTACCCACCCTTTTCCCCGTTCTCACCCCCTCTCACACACGCGTATCTCACAGATGCTCACCATCGTTTCAACAAGAACGACTCCGATTGGGGCTTCAACACGTTCATGAAGCTGTCCGAGCTGCGCAACCCGGAGAACGGGTGGATCGCAGAGGACGGCTCGCTGACCCTCAAGATCGAGATGCAGGGTTTCCGCGACACCGTTCGCTCCGATCGCATCTTCTATTCCTACGACTACGATTCGCGCAAGGCCACAGGCTTTGTCGGCCTCCAGAACCAGGGCGCAACCTGCTACATGAACTCGCTGCTCCAGACCCTGTACCACACCGCCGAGTTCCGCAAGGCCGTGTATCACATGCCCACCGAGAACGACGAGACCAACAACAGCATCCCCCTTGCCCTCCAGCGTCTTTTCTACAACCTCCAGCATTCGCCCGAGGCAGTCGAAACCAAGGAACTCACAAAGTCCTTTGGCTGGGACGCGTACGACTCGTTCACCCAGCACGACGTCCAGGAGCTCAACCGTGTGCTCTGTGACAACCTTGAAGGCAAGATGAAGGGCACAGTCGTCGAAGGCACCGTCGAAAAGATGTTCCAGGGCACCCTGCGCAACTACATCGACTGCATCAACGTCGACTACACCTCCACCCGCGACGAGGCCTTCTACGACGTCTCTCTCAACGTCAAGGGCTGCGACAACATCTACGAGTCCTTCGATTCGTACATCAAGCCCGAAATCATGGACGGCGAGAACCAGTACCGCGCCGAGGGCCATGGTCTGCAAGACGCCAAGCGCGGCTGTGCCTTCATGAAGTTCCCTCCCGTGCTCATGATCCACCTCAAGCGCTTCGAGTACGACTTTGAGCACGACGCCATGGTCAAGGTCAATGACAAGTACGCCTTCCCGCCCATGATCGAGCTCGACAAGTACCTCCACGAGGACGCCGACCACAGCGTGCCCCAGACCTACGAGCTCCACGGCGTTCTTGTCCACTCGGGTGATGTCCACGGCGGCCACTACTACGCCTTCCTGCGACCCACCGCCGAGAACCAGTGGTTCAAGTTTGACGACGAGCGCGTAACCACCGCCTCCGCCAAGCAGGCCATCCAGGACAACTACGGCGGCGCCGACAGCCTCAGCTACACCCTCGGTGGCAAGTCTCTCAACAGCACCAGCAAGCGCCACACCAACGGCTACATGCTTGTGTATGTCCGCATGGCCGACATGCACCACGTTCTCGAGCCCGCCAAAGAGGAGGACGTGCCCGAGACTCTCCACGAGCGCTTCCTGCGCGAGCAGGAGGAGCAGGACAAGAAGCGTCAGGAAAAGGCAGACGCACACAAGTACTGTCAGCTGCGCATCGCCCGCGCCGAGGACCTCATCAAGCACGAGGGTTTCGACCTCTTTGACTACAAGCAGGAGTCTGAAACCGTCGTCAAGATCCTCAAGACCTGCACTGTTGCCGAGGCCAAGGAGCAGCTCGCCGAGCAGATCGACGTGCCCGCCTGGCGCCAGCGCTGGTGGCACTGGGTCTCGCGTCAGAACAAGACCACGCGTCCCGACGTCCCGCTCACCCAGCAGGAGGAGAACAAGATGATCATGGAGGTCTGGCGCTACCAGTCCGACATCAATGTCTACGTGGAAATTGCTCCCGAGGACACCAAGGAACCCGAAGTGGACGAAGCTGCCGGCCCAGGAGGCAAGGCCGCATCTGTCTTCCCCGACTTTGTCGATGGTGACGCCTTGATGAGCTTCAAGTTCTACGACCCGACCAACAAGGAACACCCGCTCAGGTTCATCGGCAACAAGACCGTCAAGGTGACCGAGACGCTCAACAGCATGACTCCCATGCTCCTGGAGATGGCTGGCCTTCCCGAAGGCACCGTCCTTCAGGGCTACGAGGAGATCAAGCCCGGCATGGTCGACGCGCTCAACGCTGACAAGAGCCTTAAGGATGCAGACATCGGCACCGGTGACCTCATCACCGTCCAGGTTGCCCTGAGCGAGGAAGAGGCCGCACAGGAGATGGCCAAGTGCACAGACTACTACGAGTACATCCAGCACCGCGTTAACGTGCGTTTCCGCGACATCAGCAACCCCAAGGAGGACGCCGTGGTTATGGAGATGAGCAAGAAGATGCCGTACGACACTGTCGACGCAGCCCTTGCAGAGAAACTGGGCGTGGAGCCGCTCCACCTGCGCTTCACCGCTCACAACACCTTCTACGACCAGCCCAAGACGCACAAAATCAAGCGAAACGACAAGATCAAGCTCAGCGACATGCTGTACGGCATGTACCAGCCGCCCACTGACATCCTCTTTTTCGAGAAGCTCGACTGCCCAATCACCGAGCTGGAGAACAAGAAGAGCGTCAAGGTGCGCTGGTTTTCCTCGCAAGTCAAGGCCGGCAAGGAACACACCTTGCTGCTGCCCAAGGACGGCAAGGTCCAGGAGCTGCTCGATCGTGTTGCCGAGCTGGAGGAGCTTGACGCCGAAAATGGCTCGGGCAAGCTGCGTCTGCTCGAGGTCTGGCATTCCAAGATCACCAAGACCATGCTGCCCACCGACTCGATCTACCTGATCAGCGACTACGCCACCTGGCGCGTCGAGGAGATCCCCAAGGAAGAGGCCGAGGCAACCGACGACGACCGTGTCGTGCGCGTGCAGCACGTGCAGAAGGAGTCTCCTCTGCTGCGCATGTTTGGTGACCCGTTCTTCTTTGTGCTCCACGCCAATGACACTGTCGCTGACGTGCGTGCCCGTCTCCAGGCCAAGCTTGGCATCGAGGACGAAGAGTTCAAGACCTGGAAGTTGGCCATGTGCTCCTTCCTGCGCATTGATCACTACCTCGAGGACGATGAGGACCTTTCCAAGCTCAACTTTATCTCTAGCGAGTATCTTGGCCTGGAGCACAAGGATACCACCCCGCACACAACTTCGCGCGGCGGCGGTCACTCCATGTTCCGCGAGAAGGCCATTGTCATCAAGAACTGAAGGAAATGAACATCCAGGACTGCCAATTTCTCACCGTGCTCTTGACAGGAACGGCCAAGGGCTCCAAGTCGTGTGTGCTGCTGTGAGTTGATGGATGCAAGGGGACCAGAAGAAACTGTGGCTGGCCGCGGGTGAGAAAGTGGAATGAAAGGCGCACCGAGTGTGAGATTGGCTTCGCAGTGCACAGAAGAGCACCGCACACTGAATGCAAGCGACCTGAAAGCGGGTTTGGCCACACGAAGGGTTGTCATTGCGCATGGGCGGGCATCAAAAAAACAAAAAAAACCGTCTCTTTTGAGATTCGCTTGCACGCCGGATCGTCACCAAGAAAGACAAAACACCAACTGTTGAACGAGTCTGTACTCTCAAACACACCAACAAACCCCGTGCTTAGGCAAGAAAGCAAAAACCTATTTCTTTCAAGAAACCAACCAACACCAAGAAGAATGTCGTCTGAAGGCAAGCAGCAGCAGTCGCAGGCCCAGCAGGGTCAGGGTCAACAGGGCCAGTCGCAGTTCCAGTCTCCGTCTCTGTACGTGGGCGATCTGCACCCGGACGTGACGGAGGCAGTTCTCTTTGAGCTGTTTTCGCAGGCCGGCACGGTGCAGAGCATTCGCGTGTGCCGTGACTCGATTACGCGCCGTTCTCTCGGCTACGCGTACATCAACTACCAGTCGACGATGGATGGTAGGTTTATGCGGAGGCAGTACAACGTGCAGTGTGCATCGGATGGGATGGCGTACGAGGTGTGAGAGAGTGCATGGGTGCGTGTGCGGTGGGGGCAGGGTTTGGTGAGGAATGGCCCTTCGCAAGAACGCTTTCCGGGTAAGGCAGCGGAGGAAGCGGTCCGGGGCCGAATGCAGGCGGAGGAGGCAGAGGCAGAGGGGACAAGAGACGGATTCGGGAGGAGGCAGGGTGTGGGCAGAGCATGGGGTGTACGGGTTGCATGAGGGAGCAAGGTGGTGAGCGGGGTAGCAGCGGGCAGAAGTGCATTTTTTCGTGGACGGTGGAAAAATTTGCATGTCCGCTGGAGTGAACGGCAAAGGGCAAAGAGAATGGGTGTGTAGCAATGACTGACACAACAACAACGGGTGTGGCCTGGTATGAACACACATGACCCCATGGAATGCATGGCGCGTACATGACACACACACACCACACACACACCACACAGCCGAGCGTGCTCTGGACACGCTGAACTTTACGTCGATCAACGGACAGCCGTGCCGTGTGATGTGGTCGCACCGTGACCCGAGCCAGCGCAAGAGCGGCCAGGGCAACATCTTTATCAAGAACCTGGACGAGTCGATCAACAACAAGGCGCTGTACGACGTGTTCAGCTCGTTCGGAAACATCCTGAGCGCCAAGGTGGCGATGGACCAGCAGGGCAACAGCAAGGGCTACGGCTTTGTGCAGTTTGACAGCGACGAAGGAGCGCAGAAGGCCATCGACAAGGTGAACGGCATGCTTCTGAACGACAAGAAGGTGTTTGTGGGCCCGTTTGTGCCGAAGAAGGAGAGGCAGAAGAACGGCGAGCGCAACTTTACCAATGTGTACGTGAAGAACGTGGCACTGGCGGTGACGGAGGAGGAGCTGGAGGAGCTGTTCAGCAAGTACGGCGAGATCACGTCCCTGGTGATCATGCAGAAGAAGGTGAAGGCCAGCGTGGCACAGAAGCTGCTGGAGGGCAAGGGCAACTCGGAGGGGGAAGAGGACGGCGAAGGAGAGGAGGAGGAGGAAGAGGGCGAGGAGGGCAAGAAGGAGGGCGAAGAGGGCGAGAAGGAGGAGGCAGGCGCAGATGATGAGGAGATGGTGACGGTGTCGCGGGGCTTTGGGTTTGTGAACTTCAAGGAGACGTCGGCAGCACGTGCAGCAGTGGACGAGCTGGACGGATTCGAGCTGAAGGGACAGGCATTGACGGTGACGCGTGCGCAGAAGAAGAGCGAGCGCCAGCAGGAGCTGCAGAAGAAGTTCCAGCAGATGCGTGAGGAGCGTCTGAACCGATACCAGGGCGTGAACGTGTACGTGAAGAACCTGGACGACGCAGTGGACGACCAGAAGCTGCGGGAAGAGTTTGCACCGTTTGGAACGATCACGAGCTCCAAGGTGATGGTGGACGAGAAGGGCAACTCGAAGGGCTTTGGGTTTGTGTGCTTCTCGTCTGCTGAGGAGGCGACCAAGGCAGTGACGGACATGAACGGCAAGCACATCGGACAGAAGCCGATCTACGCGGCTCTGGCTCAGCGCAAGGAGGTGCGCCGTGCACAGCTGGAGGCGCAGCATGCGCAGCGTCAGAACGCGCTGCGCATCCAGCAGCAGGGGAACATGCAGCAGCAGAACCAGATGTATGCGCAGCAGGCACAGATGTTCTACCAGCAGCAGGCACAGCAGCAGATGGGACCGAACGGACGTCTGGTGTACAACGTGGTGCCGCAGTTTGGACGTGGGCAGGGTCAGCAGGGCCAGCAGCAGGGATTTGTGGTGCCGCAGCAGCAGCAGCAGGCTCAGCAGCAGCAACGCCAACAGCGCAACCCGAACCAGAACGTGCAGAGGCAGCAGGGTGGACAGCAGCAGGGTGGACAGCAGCAGCAGGGTGGCGAGGGTGACAGCATGGAGGCACTGACGATCACGGAGCTGACGTCTGCAAGCCCCGCCGAGCAGAAGGACATGCTGGGCGACCGTCTGTTCCCGCTGGTGAACGACCTGGAGGAGATCCCGGACATGGACACGGCCGCCAAGATCACAGGCATGCTTCTGGAGATGGACAACTTTGAGCTGCTCCATCTGCTGGAGGTGCCCGAGGCACTGGCAGCCAAGGTTGGCGAGGCGCAGAAGGTGCTGCAGGCTCACATGCAGCAGCAGGGCGGTGAGCAGTAAGGAGGCTGCTGCGGAGGAGAGAGGAGGAGGAGGAGGAGGAGGAGGAGGAAGGTGGGGAGGGCAACCGGGAATTGGCACGGCGGCCAGGCACGCTGGAGAACACTCTGGGATGACAAGGAGTGGCTTGTGTGTGACCTGTGAGGCAGGGTGCAGCCCGGCCAAGGCTGGTTTTTGGGTGGGACGTGAGGAGAGGAGTTTGGGAGAGGGTGGCGGAGGAGGGAGGGAGGGGCACACAGGACAGGTGTCCAGGTGCATGGCGGGTGTTTTGGCCAAGTGCTTTGTGGGGACATGCAGAGATGAAGGAGCCCAACAACAAGAAAGGCGGGGGCGAGCGGCGGCGAGGAAGCCACAAGCCAATGAGCAACGATGAGCGATGACGAACGGTGGGCAGAGCGTATGGCGCACTAGGGTGTGCGAGAGTGATGCACATGGTGGGAATCGCAGGTGCTCGGCAAGGCGGAGGCGAGGGGGCTCGCACGCGCAGGAGGAGCGCGCGGTCGGACGGCGGAGCAACAAGAGCAACCCGAGAACACGAACGAGCGCGTAGGGTGAGATCAAGAAGCATGACCAGGAAGCAGGAGGCACTTTTGTGTCTGCATCTGGGTGACTAGGGTGGGGTGTGGAGGGAGGAAGGGGAGGGGGAGGGGGACGGAGGGATGGGAGATGGGAGGAAAGAGAGCGGGAAGGAGCACAGGATGGCCTCGAAGCATGAGCTACGGAGCACAAGAACAAGAGATGCACAAGTGGCGGCGTGGAGAGGCCAAGGGAGAGACACGGGCAGTGAAGAGAGGTGAGATGTGGAGGAGTGGAGAAGAGATGTGTGGTGACGAGAGTGAGAATGGTGAAATGGAGCGTCCATCCACAGCAACAACGAGGTGAATGTGTGTGTGTGTGTGTGTGTGTGTGTGTAGGGGGTGGGGATGGGGGCGTGGGTGTGTCGTTCATTTGGGCGATGGGCAGGGCGGCCGGAGCAGCGTCGGACGCTCAGGGTCAGAGAAGCTGAAAGACAACAAACCATGACACCCCGTTGAGGAGAAGATAGCCGACGCGAGCAAAGAAGGAGAATCCTCGCCGGCGAGGAAACCAGGCCAAAGTGGCAAAGGTAAGTAGCACGGCAAAGGCATAGACAAGGAGATGTGTTTTGCGGTGGGGCAACCTGCAGATGGAATAACTTAATCGCACTCTGCTGTGTGCATCCGAAGAGATGGACAAAAGGCCGACCATGGGGCGGTCTTGTCCTTGCAGCCAGCTGAAAGTGCCTACGGTATGTTCTGTGGCGCCCGAGGTGTGTTGATGACGGCAATGATCGTGGTCGTCTCCGGAGAACACATGCGAGGGCCGGATATGCTTGAGAATAGCCTCAGTGGTAGGTTTGCTGAGCAGGTTTTCGTACGAGACACCCATGCCATAGTGGAGTGGAATCGAGTCTCGTTCGCTGCCACACTGTTGCTCCCCGGGCTCCCTGTGCAGGGGGACGTGTGTAAGCAAGACACGCGGCTGCATGCACCGAGGGTCAGATTGTCGACGAAGAGTTGCATGGCAGGACGAATCGAGGATAAAGTGCTCCGTAGCGTTGCTGCCAGCCCGCGGAGAGTCCACGTAGTCGAGACAGGAGGCACAGATGGCCACAAAGGAGACATTGAAGAGGGAAACCTCATAGTTGAGGGGTGCAAAGTGAGTGCGGTAGTTCTCCACGCTACGCTGGGTCTGCCAGCGGTCAAAGCCCACGTCGTGGTTCCCCGGGATGAAAAGCACCTTTGGGTGCGACTGTGGACGTGTATCCATGCCAACGCAACCAGGAAACACCCGCGTGAACCGCTGATACTCATGTTCGTACTCTGCTGTGCCCCAAACGCGTCCTCCGTCAAAAAGATCTCCCAGGAAGATGATGGCGTCGGGGTCCAAAACCCCAGTCACCGCTGCAAAGCCTCGACGCATGTACTGATCCGAAAAGTGCTGCACGAGTTGCAACAGCACATGGCTTTCGATTCCGTACGAGTAAGCGTCGGTGAGCTGAGGGTCTGCGACCAGAGCAATGTGTTTGGAGCGCCAAGGTCGTTGCGCAAGCTGTGCTTCGTTTGCAAGGCGTCTGTGTCCAAACAAAGTGTTTCCGAATGCTTGATTGGACGTGTCACTTTGTCTCATCTCATCACGCAGCTGTTCAATGGATTCTTCACTGTTGGCACGTCCCTGTTGGGCCTGGATCCGCTCGTGCAACTCGGAAAGGGGGATGGTCTCTTCCTCGGCCCCTGGCCAGTGGCAAGTGAACATTGCCGCCGGATAGACCAGCCATTCGATGTAAAGGACAATCAAAAACCAAGAACACAGCAAAACCAGGAGAGGGCGGTCACGTGCCAACTTGCCAGCCCGTGTGGCATGTCTAGGACGCACGGAGCGCTCTTTCAGCCCGTTCTGGTCTTCCTGCACATCCTGTCGCACCACTGGCAGTTCAAACACAACGTCACCATCCCTCGGGGAGGAACCTTGGATATGGCGTCGCGAGGTTGCCGAGCGCATGTCCGAGGGGGTTGCGTAGTGGTTGTTGGCGCAATGGTGCGGCAGCTCCACCAGCCGCCCCACCCTGGAATCCACTCACAGTTCCGTGCATGAGCCAGCCCGTTGCCGACATTGGCTCGCTCTTTGCAGCGTCTGCATCGGCCATTGCACAGGTGTTTGTGGTCTGCCTCTTGGGTTTCCTCGTTGCCAAGAAGGGCATGTTTGACGAGGCTCAACAAAGGTTCACCAGCTCCCTCATCTTCAATGTCTTTCTCCCTGGACTCCTCTTTGGCAACATTGCACGTGCCCTTTCGCCCGAGAAGCTCGCGCTTCTGTGGATTTTCCCCGTGTGTTCCTTCCTCTACATGGCCCTCTCATCCCTCATGGCTACTCTCCTGTTTGAGCGTCTGTTTCCTGGTCCTGACCGAGCGCTCTCCAGTGCCTTTGTCGTCGCCTCGAGCGTGCAGAACCAGGGGTACTTGCCGTTGGCGATCGTCGCAGCCGTTGCCGGTCCCGGCAGACCCTTTTCCGAAGAGGAAGGCGCAGAGGGCATTGCCTTCATTTCCATGTTTTTCATTCTGGGCTCATTTGGCCTTTGGGCGTGGGGCTTCAACCGCATCTCCTCGCGCAAAGAACACACAGAGACCGAAAGCGCTGGCCGCGACACTTCCATCCTGGGAATTGCCAAGGATCTGTGCACCAAACCACCCATTGTGGCCATGTTCTTGTCGCCGCTTGGCCTTATCCCCGGATTCAACGATCTGCTCTTTGGTCCTGGAGGTGGGCTTCAGTGGCTCGGCTCCGCAATCGACTCCCTGGGCCAAGGAGCCATCCCGCTCAGCCTGCTCGTGCTCGGCGGCAACCTCGCCTTTGTTCCGCTGCCTCCCAAGTGGACACAGTGGATGCATCGTCGGCCTACGCGCAATGCCTCGGTGCAGCCTGCAGCAATGTCCACCGTCGAGGCGCTGCCGGTGGTTTCGTCGAAAGAGGCTGCCGCGTGGACGGATTCTGCAGACGAGATCGAGCAGGAGCTGAACGATGAGCAGGAAGATGGGCAACCCGCTAAACGCAAGCAACTGCAGCTGACAGCAGGGAATTTTGCAAGTGTCATGGGCATCCGGTACCTGTTCGCGCCGGGTGTGGCCTTTTCCCTCGTCCAGCTGGTTCTGCTGTTGCCCTTTGTCGACACCACAAATCGAATGGTTAAATTTGTGCTTTTGATTGAAGGTGTGACCCCCACGGCCATGAACATGGCTGTGTTGACCCAACTGACACACACAGGGGAGCTGGAAGTTTCTGCCCTCATGTTTGTACAGTACGTCAGCGGAATCATCATTCTCACCCTATGGACGTTTCTCATTCTCGTATACAGCACCCAGTGACGGCATCCAGTCAAAAATGCACTTCAATTTCATTTCAGTTTCAATTTTGCAGCTGCTGCAATCTTGCCTCCAACGCGTGCACTTTGCTCTCCAACAGCGCCACTCTCGCTTCAAGTTCAATCTGGCTCTCTTCCGGCACATCCTCTACGGCATCTTTCACGACGTTGCTGCTACTGCTCTTGGTTTCACCCAGGTGTTCGTCGAAAAAGGATTGCAGCTCCGGCACCGTCTTGCCCTTTGTGTAGGGCACGGTTTCCTCCCCAGTGAACAGTTTGATGGTGGGGTACGCTTGTACGCTGTTGCGCTGGCAGAACTGCTTCTGCTCGTCAGTGCCCGAGCAGTGACACTCCGCAAACACAACCCGGTCGGCAAAGTGAGCCGCCAACTTTTGGTAGTCCTTCTTCAGTGCCTTGCAGTGGGTACACCACTCCTCGTAGAACTTCATCAACACAGGCTTTCCCGTCTTGTCGATGCCATCAAAAAGATCCAGCGAGCTGGTAAACACCTGCACGGGGTCCACAGAGGGTGCGGGCGCCATCTTGAACCGGATAAACTCTTCGATGGTTTGGGGATCCTGTGCCAGCTGATACTTTCTCAATTCCACTCTCGGTGGTGCTGATGAACAGGTGAGGATAGTCCTGAAAGCCAGCCTCTTGGATGTCGTTGCGATTTTCCGGACGCGTGGCGTCGCACTTGTAGAACGGAAGCACCGTGTGCAGCTTCTCCGAAAGTGGCTCCAGCATCCTCACCGTATCCAAACTTGATGGGTGGTCGCTGCTGTAGAACACCACAAACTTGGGCTGATTGGACGTCTTCAACGACGAAAAGGACTGCTCAACCACAGCCGCTCGGGCCTTCTGGACGCAAAGCACATTCAACAAGAGCACCAGTGTGACCACAAACACAGCCATGTGACTTGGCGCCTTTCCAACAGGGTTGGTTGCTGTGTGCAGGCCAATGCGCTTCTTCGACCACAACTCCGTGAGTGACCCCATGTTTGCGCGCAGTTCTGGTGGCCGTCGCGCATGTCTGCCCACCTGTCTGTCGCTCCGCCGTGGAATGTCTACGCTGGTCAACACAGAGGATGACAAGAAGATCAACGACCTCGTCGAGGGGGTTGTCAACGGCAACCGGACGGCGTTGAGCAGAGCAATCACTCTTGTGGAGTCCACCAAATGGGCACACATGTCCAACGCCTCCCTCATGATGACCAAGCTACTTCAATACCGCAATGAGCAGTTGGATGCCAACGAACAGTCCCCTGCAGTGCGCATTGGCATCTCTGGTTCTCCAGGAGTCGGGAAGAGCACTTTTATCAACCGCTTTGGCTCGTACTTGACTGGAAAGGGACACAAGGTGGCCGTCATGGCTGTTGACCCCACCTCTTCACTCACAGGTGGCTCCATTATGGGAGACAAGACCCGCATGATCGATTTGGCACGCGATCCCAACGCGTTTGTCCGGCCGTCCAAAACCGCCGGCACGTTGGGAGGAGTGGGTCGAAACACAAACGAGACCATTCTACTATTTGAAGCGGCTGGATACGACACAGTGCTCGTGGAAACGGTTGGTGTGGGCCAGAGTGAGGTCGCCGTTGCGCAGATGACGGACACTTTCCTCCTGCTGATGTCTCCGGGCACGGGCGACGAGCTCCAGGGAATCAAGCGCGGCATCATGGAGCTTGCCGATGTGATTGTTGTCAACAAGGCAGACGGGGAACTTGAGAACGCAGCCCGCATCACAGCCAGCGAGTTTATGCGCGCTTTAAAGTTCCAACGACCCCGAACCAAGTTTTGGACGCCTCAGGTGCTGCGAGTGTCGGCTCTCAACGAGAGCAGCGAAGAGCGTGTGAACAACATGGACGACGTGTGGAACACACTCCTCGACATGCACTCGCTGATGGTCGACAACGGATTCCTGGACAGCAATCGCGCAAAGCAACGCATCCAATGGATGCACAAGTATCTCCAGGACACGGTGATGGACAGACTCCTTCGCAGCGACGACAATGCCGTTCTCGTCAAATCCATCGAGAGCGATTTGGCAAAGGGGCTTGTGTCTCCGCGCTTTGCCGCTGAGTCTCTCTTCACCAAACTTGGCATGGGCGCGCCCCAGTAAAAACGAACCCATCAGCAAGGAAATGTGGATTCTCCTTCTTTGCTCGCGTCGGCTATCTTCTCCTCAACGGGGTGTCATGGTTTGTTGTCTTTCAGCTTCTCTGACCCTGAGCGTCCGACGCTGCTCCGGCCGCCCTGCCCATCGCCCAAATGAACGACACACCCACGCCCCCATCCCCACCCCCTACACACACACACACACACACACACACATTCACCTCGTTGTTGCTGTGGATGGACGCTCCATTTCACCATTCTCACTCTCGTCACCACACATCTCTTCTCCACTCCTCCACATCTCACCTCTCTTCACTGCCCGTGTCTCTCCCTTGGCCTCTCCACGCCGCCACTTGTGCATCTCTTGTTCTTGTGCTCCGTAGCTCATGCTTCGAGGCCATCCTGTGCTCCTTCCCGCTCTCTTTCCTCCCATCTCCCATCCCTCCGTCCCCCTCCCCCTCCCCTTCCTCCCTCCACACCCCACCCTAGTCACCCAGATGCAGACACAAAAGTGCCTCCTGCTTCCTGGTCATGCTTCTTGATCTCACCCTACGCGCTCGTTCGTGTTCTCGGGTTGCTCTTGTTGCTCCGCCGTCCGACCGCGCGCTCCTCCTGCGCGTGCGAGCCCCCTCGCCTCCGCCTTGCCGAGCACCTGCGATTCCCACCATGTGCATCACTCTCGCACACCCTAGTGTGCCATACGCTCTGCCCACCGTTCGTCATCGCTCATCGTTGCTCATTGGCTTGTGGCTTCCTCGCCGCCGCTCGCCCCCGCCTTTCTTGTTGTTGGGCTCCTTCATCTCTGCATGTCCCCACAAAGCACTTGGCCAAAACACCCGCCATGCACCTGGACACCTGTCCTGTGTGCCCCTCCCTCCCTCCTCCGCCACCCTCTCCCAAACTCCTCTCCTCACGTCCCACCCAAAAACCAGCCTTGGCCGGGCTGCACCCTGCCTCACAGGTCACACACAAGCCACTCCTTGTCATCCCAGAGTGTTCTCCAGCGTGCCTGGCCGCCGTGCCAATTCCCGGTTGCCCTCCCCACCTTTCCTCCTCCTCCTCCTCCTCCTCTCTCCTCCGCAGCAGCCTCCTTACTGCTCACCGCCCTGCTGCTGCATGTGAGCCTGCAGCACCTTCTGCGCCTCGCCAACCTTGGCTGCCAGTGCCTCGGGCACCTCCAGCAGATGAAGCAGCTCAAAGTTGTCCATCTCCAGAAGCATGCCTGTGATCTTGGCGGCCGTGTCCATGTCCGGGATCTCCTCCAGGTCGTTCACCAGCGGGAACAGACGGTCGCCCAGCATGTCCTTCTGCTCGGCGGGGCTTGCAGACGTCAGCTCCGTGATCGTCAGTGCCTCCATGCTGTCACCCTCGCCACCCTGCTGCTGCTGTCCACCCTGCTGCTGTCCACCCTGCTGCCTCTGCACGTTCTGGTTCGGGTTGCGCTGTTGGCGTTGCTGCTGCTGAGCCTGCTGCTGCTGCTGCGGCACCACAAATCCCTGCTGCTGGCCCTGCTGACCCTGCCCACGTCCAAACTGCGGCACCACGTTGTACACCAGACGTCCGTTCGGTCCCATCTGCTGCTGTGCCTGCTGCTGGTAGAACATCTGTGCCTGCTGCGCATACATCTGGTTCTGCTGCTGCATGTTCCCCTGCTGCTGGATGCGCAGCGCGTTCTGACGCTGCGCATGCTGCGCCTCCAGCTGTGCACGGCGCACCTCCTTGCGCTGAGCCAGAGCCGCGTAGATCGGCTTCTGTCCGATGTGCTTGCCGTTCATGTCCGTCACTGCCTTGGTCGCCTCCTCAGCAGACGAGAAGCACACAAACCCAAAGCCCTTCGAGTTGCCCTTCTCGTCCACCATCACCTTGGAGCTCGTGATCGTTCCAAACGGTGCAAACTCTTCCCGCAGCTTCTGGTCGTCCACTGCGTCGTCCAGGTTCTTCACGTAAACGTTCACGCCCTGGTATCGGTTCAGACGCTCCTCGCGCATCTGCTGGAACTTCTTCTGCAGCTCCTGCTGGCGCTCGCTCTTCTTCTGCGCACGCGTCACCGTCAATGCCTGTCCCTTCAGCTCGAATCCGTCCAGCTCGTCCACTGCTGCACGTGCTGCCGACGTCTCCTTGAAGTTCACAAACCCAAAGCCCCGCGACACCGTCACCATCTCCTCATCATCTGCGCCTGCCTCCTCCTTCTCGCCCTCTTCGCCCTCCTTCTTGCCCTCCTCGCCCTCTTCCTCCTCCTCCTCTCCTTCGCCGTCCTCTTCCCCCTCCGAGTTGCCCTTGCCCTCCAGCAGCTTCTGTGCCACGCTGGCCTTCACCTTCTTCTGCATGATCACCAGGGACGTGATCTCGCCGTACTTGCTGAACAGCTCCTCCAGCTCCTCCTCCGTCACCGCCAGTGCCACGTTCTTCACGTACACATTGGTAAAGTTGCGCTCGCCGTTCTTCTGCCTCTCCTTCTTCGGCACAAACGGGCCCACAAACACCTTCTTGTCGTTCAGAAGCATGCCGTTCACCTTGTCGATGGCCTTCTGCGCTCCTTCGTCGCTGTCAAACTGCACAAAGCCGTAGCCCTTGCTGTTGCCCTGCTGGTCCATCGCCACCTTGGCGCTCAGGATGTTCCCGAACGAGCTGAACACGTCGTACAGCGCCTTGTTGTTGATCGACTCGTCCAGGTTCTTGATAAAGATGTTGCCCTGGCCGCTCTTGCGCTGGCTCGGGTCACGGTGCGACCACATCACACGGCACGGCTGTCCGTTGATCGACGTAAAGTTCAGCGTGTCCAGAGCACGCTCGGCTGTGTGGTGTGTGTGTGGTGTGTGTGTGTCATGTACGCGCCATGCATTCCATGGGGTCATGTGTGTTCATACCAGGCCACACCCGTTGTTGTTGTGTCAGTCATTGCTACACACCCATTCTCTTTGCCCTTTGCCGTTCACTCCAGCGGACATGCAAATTTTTCCACCGTCCACGAAAAAATGCACTTCTGCCCGCTGCTACCCCGCTCACCACCTAGCTCCCTCATGCAACCCGTACACCCCATGCTCTGCCCACACCCTGCCTCCTCCCGAATCCGTCTCTTGTCCCCTCTGCCTCTGCCTCCTCCGCCTGCATTCGGCCCCGGACCGCTTCCTCCGCTACCTTACCCGGAAAGCGTTCTTGCGAAGGGCCATTCCTCACCAAACCCTGCCCCCACCGCACACGCACCCATGCACTCTCTCACACCTCGTACGCCATCCCATCCGATGCACACTGCACGTTGTACTGCCTCCGCATAAACCTACCATCCATCGTCGACTGGTAGTTGATGTACGCGTAGCCGAGAGAACGGCGCGTAATCGAGTCACGGCACACGCGAATGCTCTGCACCGTGCCGGCCTGCGAAAACAGCTCAAAGAGAACTGCCTCCGTCACGTCCGGGTGCAGATCGCCCACGTACAGAGACGGAGACTGGAACTGCGACTGGCCCTGTTGACCCTGACCCTGCTGGGCCTGCGACTGCTGCTGCTTGCCTTCAGACGACATTCTTCTTGGTGTTGGTTGGTTTCTTGAAAGAAATAGGTTTTTGCTTTCTTGCCTAAGCACGGGGTTTGTTGGTGTGTTTGAGAGTACAGACTCGTTCAACAGTTGGTGTTTTGTCTTTCTTGGTGACGATCCGGCGTGCAAGCGAATCTCAAAAGAGACGGTTTTTTTTGTTTTTTTGATGCCCGCCCATGCGCAATGACAACCCTTCGTGTGGCCAAACCCGCTTTCAGGTCGCTTGCATTCAGTGTGCGGTGCTCTTCTGTGCACTGCGAAGCCAATCTCACACTCGGTGCGCCTTTCATTCCACTTTCTCACCCGCGGCCAGCCACCGTCTTCTGGTCCCCCTTGCATCCATCAACTCACAGCAGCACACACGACTTGGAGCCCTTGGCCGTTTCGGTCTTCTTGCCGTTGTCCTTAGGCGCGACGCTGTTACCAGCGCTGCTGCTGCTGCTGCTGCTGCTGCTGCTGCTGGAGGCCGAGGTGTTCGTGCTGGGGGCCACCTTCTCCTCAGCCTGCGGCTTCTCTTGTGCCTCGGTCTTGGCAGAAGTAGTGTTGGAATTGGGCATGCTGGGCATGCTGGGAGTGCCGCCCGAGCTGCTGTTGGCGTTGGGCATGCTGGGCATGTTGCCGCTGCTCCCGCTCTTGTTTGCGCTGGGCATGCTGGGCATGCTGGGCGTGCTTCCATTGCCACCACTGCTGCTGTTGGCACTGGGCATGCTGGGCATACTGGGCGTGCTCCCGCCACCGGAATTGCTGTTGGCACTGGGCATGCTGGGCATGCTTGGTGAGCTCGGCTGCTGCTTGTCCGAACCAGGCATGCTGGGCATGCTGGGCTTCTTCTGGCTGTCATTGCTTCCACTGGCATTGGGCATGCTGGGCATGCTGGGCATACTGGGTGTGCTCGGCTGCTTGCTTGCGTTGGCGCTTGGCATGCTGGGCATGCTGGGCGAACTTGGCTGCTTGTCACCAATGGACGGCAATGCTGTCTTGTCCAGCGGGTTGCCACCTGCAGAAGCCGACGATGACGATGACGAGCTGGATGAGCCGTTGCTTCCTGCGTTGGGCAAAGACGGCAGCGAAGACGGCATGGAAGGAGTCGATGGTGTCTCGTCTGTTGACTTGCCACCGTCACTCATGCCGCTGCTGAACGGCGAGCTAGCTCCTCCGCGAGAGCCACTGCGCATGCGGTCGAACCCACTGGGCGTAGACGGACGTGGCGAGTCGATCTGGCTGGCTGCGTCCACGGGATGGCCCCACACTTCCACAACCAGCGCTGTGCTTTGCAGATACTTCTTGAACTCCTCTGTCACCGGATAGATGGAAAACTTTTGCGCAAAGTCAAACACGGGGTTGATCGTCTTCTCGTTGCAGCGTTCCGTGACAAACGGCTCTTCGCTCATGAAGAACTTGAACTGGCAGTACGTGCCAAAGCCCAGCTTCTTGGGCAGGCCTCGGCACGCAACCACGTGGATCACAAAGTCCATGCGCGTGCCCAGCTCTCCCCAGTCTTCGTCGTCCAGCTCGTCGCCGCGTTCGCCGTTGGGTCCAATCGGGTAGATTTCCACCTGCAGTTCGCCCTGTTGCTTGCCCGAGTAGTCCACAATTGGCGTTTGCAAATCAATGTCCACCGCGTACTCCAAACCCTCCAGAAAGATTTGGGACTGGCCAATGAGCTGGTCTTCGGGTGGGTCCCAGAACGGATCGTCCTCTTGGTCCAGCTGGAAGTCGTTGCCCATTTCCAGAAACTCCGAGTACATCTCGCGAATGATGTACACACGGTTGATGAACTTGTCGTAGGGCCACGTGTGCACCGCGCTGCTCTCGTGCTCGTGCAGCAGCATAGCCAGGTCCGACTCTTTCGTTTGCGACCCGCCTGCACCAGGCACCACCTTCACGATCATCTTCAGCTCAAAGTGGCAGTTCTTGCCCATTTCCTCCGCAATCGCGTTGGCTTCGTTGACCATGGGGATGGTCTTGATGAGCTTGTCCTCCAGCAGCTCCATGGCGCGTTGTTCCTTCTGCTTCTGGAACACATAGTCGTCGTGCTCAAACTTGATCTTCTCGTACTGATCCTTGAGCACCGTCAGCTGCGCTTCCATCTCTTCCTTCTTCGCTTCCATCTGGGCGACGGCCTCGTCGTGGGCTTTCTTGGCGTCCTGATCGTCTGGGTTGGCGTCCAGTGTGGCCTTGGTTGTTTCCACCTCGCTCTGCAGCAGATCCAGCGGACGTGCAAACGTGCTCTCCTCCCGCTTGATCTGCGTCTCCAGCTGGCGCATCTGCTGCTGCCAGCGGATAGTGCGTTCGTCCGAAAATGGGCCATCATGCTTGGTAACTCCCAGGGAGCTCATTTGTGCCGCGTTGAGCTCCTTGGCCGCAAAGGAAAAGTCCACCAGGTCGTTTCCCAGCAGAGCACCGGCCTCCTCGGGGTGTTCGGCCAGGTACTTTTCCTTTTCGGCGCGGATGCGCGCTGCCTCTTCGGGCACGTTGTAGCGGAAGAAGTGGTTGTTGCCCATCACGATGCGGTCACTGTGTTGCAGCACCACTGGGTTCTTCACCTTGATGCCGTTGACAAACGTGGGTCCTTCCACGGGTGTGAGCGTGGTGGCGCCTTCGGGCTCGCGCAGGATATCGCAATGCACCTTGGCAATGCTGAGACCCTTGAGCGTGATAAACGTGTCGCTGTCATCGCCCTCGGGCTTCTCCTTGCCAAACCGGGTCATGCCCTCCTTGAGGTAGTAGACAAGCGACTCGGACATGAGCGGATCTTCGTTGAGGTTGACCAGATGCGGCGTGCTCTTGTCCACCTGGTAGCTGAGCTGAAGTCCAGACGCGGCCAGCTGCGACTCGCCCAGCTGTTGCTGCTCCATCGTCTTCTTCATCTTCTCCTCCCAGCTCATCTGCATCTCTGCCATCATGCGCTCCGATTGTGCCAGTTGCTCGCGCAGCTCCTCCGTCTCCTTGCTTGATCCGCCTCCGCCTCCGCCGCCGCCGCCACCTCCGCCATCGCCGCTGCTGCTGCTGCTGGTTGGGCTGGCCGCAGCAATGGTTTGGGCGTCCAAGCCTGAGCCGACAAGCATGTCTTTGAGGCGCATGATTTCCTCCTTGAGCTCTCGGATGAGCTTCTCGTTGGGGTTTTCGTTCACCACAGCCTTGTTCTTGATCTTCTTGGCACGGTCAGCATAGCGCAGCGTCGACAGTGTCTCATCGTAGTTGACATCGGCTGGCGAAATGGCAGCAATCATGATGGTTTTTGCGTTGCCACCCAGGCTCTCCTGCAACAGACGCGTGAGCTTGGAGTCACGGTAGGGAATGACATGCTTGCGGCCTTTCTTGGGCGGTTCGGCGAGCGCGGAAATCACGTTTCCCAGTGCCGACAACGACTTGTTGATGGCTGAACCCTCCTTAAGACGGTCGCCTGTGGCACCGGTGGAGTTGGCACGCTCGGAGCCGGCCAGATCGACCAAGTTGATCTTGGAGACCATGTCCGAGGCCTGCACAGGTGGTGGGGGTAGGTGTGATGTTGGTGTGATGTGTCTCGAGTCAGCAAATGTGTGCACATACATGCTCTCACGGCAACTGTACGTGGGGCGCATGCTCTATGGTGGTGGAGGTGGGTGTCTCTGTCCTTGCGCTTACCTCCATGGTCTCTGTGTTGACGGTGGTCTGCGTGAAAATGATGGTGAACACGGAATGCCCTCGGGAACTGGTGTTGTTCATGTTGGTGGCGGCAACAGTGCGTGCCTTGGTGCCCAACTCCATCAAGTGTTCCACATCGGCGTAGTTGCCAGCAACCATGCGCGAGCATCCGTCCACATACACGCCGGCTTCCTTGCTCTCTCGGATCTTCAGCTTGGTGTCGCCGTTGGGGTTGAACAGATCACGCAGGTTCTCGTTGTAAATCTCCAGGAAAGAGACCTCCACCTTGGCTGTCTGGTTGGGGTTCTGGTTGTTGTGCACACGCACAAACAGCTCCTCGGACACCAGGGGAATGATGCCCTTGGCTGCGCCGTACCCAACCATCGAATAACTCTTGCCTGCGCCTGTCTGACCGTACGCAAACAGACTGACATTGTACCCTGTGTGATTTTGCATAGGACGTGGGGTTAGTTGCTGCTCCCAAGCTCGTGGTTGCCGACACACGAGGGCGGATAAACGCAGGGTCTGGGCTGCAATTCGAAAAACGGCCTTGGGTGCTGGCCAGCTCCTTTCGATATCCACGCGCCGCGACACACACACACACACAGGGCATGTACGCAGAACGCAGGGATCACACACATAATGCATACACGCAATAGAGGATGGGGCAAACGGGCCATGCACCTGCAGGTGCGTTGCGTACGCTCCGCGTGTTGGGTCCGGCGAGCTCCAAGGCAAAGGGAGGGGAACGGAACGAACGGTCCCAAGTGCTAACAAAACCACGCTATACCAGCGCACACACGTACCTTTGATGGCATTGTCGAGCACATCCACACCCAAGTCATTGAACACAGTTGCCTGGTCGGCAAAGTGCGAGTCGTCTGCGTTGTGGGACCAGTAGGAGAAGTCAAACGTAAACGGCTTATCCTTGCCGTTGGACGGGTTGGTGATGATCGTGGTCATGTTTTCCATCGTAATGATGCACTTGGCGTTCATGTTCTTCTCTCTGCACACACACACGTGGTCCCAGTACACACACGTATCCCTGTCAGTGTGTGTTCCGTCCTCCTGCCCCTCTACCGCACCACCCCAGGACCCGACGCACACACCTACCGGTCGTTGAACGGCCGCACACGCACAGCCACACGCACGCTATCTCCCGACATCTTGGATCTGGCACTGTGCATTGTGTAGTGTGCACGTGTAGACGCGCCACATGTGAGTGAGTGTGAGTGAGTGTGTGTGTGTGTGTGGAAGCAGAGGTGGTGGGACAAGCTCTTCCTTCCTCCTTTCTCCCTTCGGCACCCTTCTCAAACCCAATGATTTCCATGTTCACACCGGTGGCTGTTCGGCCTCCTCCCTCCAACTCGACTCCTCTAAGCAACACCCCGGTTGCACTTTGACACACAGACAACTTACCGCCAAGCGGGGGGTTTTTTCGCTTGGCTGGCCGGTCGCCAAGGAAGGGCCCAGGGCCGGCCCTCTGCCTGCCAAGCGAATTCCAACCGTTCAGCATGTTTGCACGTGCTCGATCCAACGCATCCCACCTGCTCATCCGCGCCTCCCCTGCGTCTGCGCACACCTCACGCGTGGGTGTCGGTCTCTCTGTGCTCCGTGTCGTCGCCAGGGCCTCGCCGACCGTTGTACAGCAAAGCTCGTCCTCGTCGTTGGCCTTGTCTGCCGTCTCGGCCCAGCACGCTCGTGCCTCCTCATCCGTCGCCCCATCCCTCCGCACTTCCTTCACATCTCTGCGTAAAGGCCTCTCCCGTGGGCGCCAACTCAACCGTGGCATCGTCACACGAGCAGGCCTGGTCAACACAGCAAAGACGCCCGACCTCAGCTTTGCCGAGCGCACCAAAGAGAGCGAAATGAGCGCTGCAGACTCTGCCACCACAGACCTCGAGATCAAAGATCCCCGTGTGATTTTCGACCGTGCAATCAAAGAGGTGGAACGTGAGCTGGGTGGTAGGCAGAACCTCCGCGGACCCAGAGAAATCGTCTTTCTGGGCGGTGCCCCTGGTTCAGGGAAGGGCACGCAGACGGCCAAGATTCTCGAAAGCCGAGGTCTGCTTTCCGAACCCATTGTCATGTCTTCTCTTCTCAGCAGCCCCGAAATGGAGGCCATCAAGGCCAAGGGGGGCATGATCAACGACTTCCAGGTCCTCAAGATCTTCCTCTCCACTCTCTTCAAGCCCGAAAACCGCAGAGGTGTCCTGGTCGACGGATTCCCTCGCACCAGTGTCCAAATCCAGTGTGTCAAACTTCTCCACGACCTTATGGTCTCCCTGCGCCAGGATTATTACGACTCGGAGCTCCGCGCCGAGTTTCCCCGCCCTTCCTTCCGTGTGGTCGTTCTCTTTGTCGAAGAAGACGAGAGTGTGCGCCGTCAGATGTATCGTGGCCAACAGGCCATCAAGCATAACGAGAAGGTCAAGGCCAATGGCCACGGCAAGCCCGTCGAAGTCCGCTCCACAGATCTCGACGCGGACAAGGCCAGTGCTCGGTATGCTGTCTTCAAGGAGCACTACGACACCCTCCACGAGCTCCACTCCCTTTTCCCGTTTCATCTCATCAACGCAGGAAAGGCCATCGATGAGGTGCGCGCGGAGATCCAAAACGAGCTGCGCTATCAATCCAGCATCGAACTCTCTTCTGAAACCTATGACCAGTTGCAAAACATCCCCTTGGCCACTGACCTCATTGCCTACGCCCGCCAAGAGCTGGCCCAACGCCTGGACAGCTACCAGGGCAACCATCCCGCCCTGTTCAGCAAGGTTGTCGACACCATCCGCGACACATTCTTCCCTGTCATTCGCCGCCACAATGTCACCGGCGATGCAATCATTCGCAGCAACGACCGCCTTTGGCAGAATCCGCTCGCTGTCGACATGGCCATCGACGTCCTCAGTGAGCGCGGCTTCAACGTCATGGCCGACCACAAGCTCGTCCGTGTTCCCGACATGGTCGATCAGACCACTCACAAAATTCTCTTTGCTGAGGAGTGGGAGTATGACTTTCGAGTGCGATTCCAAGCTGCAAAGATCCGCGAAAAGGTTGGTCTCCGAGGCTGACCTGACCGGACCATTTCCCTGCTGCACAAACAAAGACCGCTGTTCCCGTCGATGCCACCACCTTTGATGCTTCGTGAATGTGTCTGAATGTGTGTGTGTGTGTGTGTGTGTGTGTGTGTGTGGGGCACTCCTTTCCATTGTCGTTGCACTTTCCCACTGTTCCCATTTCATCACCCTCACTTCACGTCACGTCATGTCATCTCCTCTCTCTCTCCTCACTTCTTTGGCGGCGGCGGAAGCTTCATGCCGGGTTTGGGCAACGCAGGCAGCGTACCCTTGGCCGGAGCCGCGGGCAGGGAGCGAGAAGGCGCTGAGGGCAGCGTCGGCAGCTTGCCTCCCGGAGGCGGCGGAAGTGCAGGCTTCTTGGCGCTTGCCTGCACCTTCACTGTGTTCTCCTCCTCCTGCTCTTCTTCTTCCTCCTCTCCCTCACTCGGCGCTTGCTCCACGGCAGTGCCTTCCTCCTCTTGGCTTTCAGACGTGGTTGTGGTCGTCGTCGTCGTCGTCGTCGTCTTCTGCTTTGGCATCGACTGTTCCTCCTCGCTGATGTCGCTCAGCACCTCGTCGTGCTCGTCCTCCTCCTCTTCATGCACACTCGGCACCTTGCCTGGCAGCGGCAATGCGCTCAGCAGCGCCGCCTGCTTCTTGGGTGTGCCCGAACGACGTCCACCCGTCGGCTTCTTCAGCGGCGGCGGCAACGTCATGCGGTTGCTGCTGTCTGCACGCTTCAGCTTGCCTGGCAATGCAGGCAATTGGCCCTTCACAGACGCGCTGCGGTTGCTGCTTGCACTGTTGCGTCCACCTGCGCCCATGCTGCGCTGTCGTCACTCGCGGCACTCTCGGATCGTGCAGGCGAAGACTTGCCAGAGAGCATCTTCGGGGGCGGGCGCAGGGGCTTCAGCGGACTCATGTGTCCAGCAGAACCCTGGGCATGACCACGCTTCGCTCCAGGCGCAGGTGGCAGTCCCGTTGCAGGCAGTGCCGGCAATCCCTTCGCCTTCAGACCCACACTTGGCATGCGCGTCGTCGGGCGGCGTGCCGGAAGGTCATCCGATCCACTGCTGCCTCCACCAATGTCCATTCCGAGCGCACTCGGCGACATGAGTCCCTGGCTGCCCACACGTCCTCGGCCAGGAGACGCACCATGCTGTCGATTGCGTGGTCGAGGCACAGGCAGCTCACCGGCGCTCGACATAGCACTCAAGTCGGCAACCCTCTGGTTGCCCTTCTCCTTGTTGCTCTTGTTCGAACCCTTTTCTTCAAACAAACTGGACTCTTCCGCAGACTTGCCCTTGGCTCCTCCAGCCTGCCCACCAGCGTTCAGTTGGCGGCGCAGGCCAGGGTTGCGCAGGCCAGGGTTGCGAGACATGCCTCGCAGCTGCGGCAACGAAGGAACGGCGCCTGTTGCACGCAGCTCCTTGTCGTCCGCCGCTGCAAGATGCTGCTGGTACCTGATCGCTGCCTCGTCGTCGTCGTCATCGTCATATCCTCCCAGAGCAGGCAAAACTGGGATTCGCGGCAGATCTTGGTGCATATCACCATCCAGAGAATCCATGCCCTCGCTCACCTGTCCCACAGGACGCAGCTTGCGACGGCCACGGCGTCCACCTGGTGTGCCCATGCCCATCAGTTGCGGCAAGTCCAGGTCCTCTTCGCCTTCTTCTTCCTCTTCCATCACGTCCTCCTCAAGCTCAGACTCTTCCTCGCCACTCTCGCCACTCTCCAGATCGTCTTCACCCTTCTCCGTGGGTTTCTCCACCCATGCATCTGTCGGTGGCTTGATCAAAAGGTCTTCCGGCGCGACCTTGTTCTTGCCCACGTGCTGCTGTGCCGCCGATCGCTTGAACAGCCACCAGTACACCAGCCAGTACACAAGCACCTCGCAGATCACCAACACAGCCACCCACCACAGCACACACATGAAACACAGCACGCACACGCCTGTGGCAAGTGCCAGTTCCAGCAACCAGCCCAGGCGTTCGTTGCGACGCATCTTGGCAGGCGTCCAACCGCCCGTGAGCATCGTCACCGCTCCCGACTCGTCGCCCTTCAGCTTGCCACTGATCACATTGCCCGCAGGATCCACCGCAAGCGGCTCCACCCTGCTCAATTGTTCCATATGGCGCTTGAAGTTGCGAGCCCAGTTGTAGCCCACAATCTCCATCACAAGCAGAAGCAACGACAGCACAATGGCCAGTGCCCACAGTTCCGTCGCACAATCACCAGGCACAATCGGTGCATTGGTGCCAAAGTTGCCCTGCAGCGGTGTCGAAGTGCACTGCGAGAACAGCGACGTCTCCAACGCGTTGCGGATGCCCGTCGTCGTGCTCACCGTCCATGCACCCACCGTGGGAGGAGTGGCCACACCGGCCACATCCTTCAACGTAATCTCTAGCGTCTTGGCGTCCTTCCACACACCGGCATAGTCCGATGCCAGCGGCGAAGTGAAGCTCAAGATGCGTCGATTTCCGCCTTGGTGCTCACTGCAGGTTGGTTCGTCGCACCAGTGAACACCACCGTCAACACATCGCCCACGCTGTACGTGTTGTCTCCGTTGTCCGGATCGCTCATGGTCACACTGGCGAAGCATGGGCCCGCCAGCTCGCCGAATGAGCCTCCCACCACGTACTGTCCGCGTGTGGGCCTCGATGTGCCAGCCGCATTGCGAATGTCGCCCACAAGATCGACCACGAGCTGCGCGGCTGTGTTGCGTGCAGACACGGAGCTGCTGCGTTGGCTGACCAACGAACCGGGGTTGCTGCCGCCGATGTTCGGCACAGCCACACCCGTAATGTCCAACAGAGTCACCTGCAGGCGCTTGTTGCCGTCCAACCACTCGCCAGCATAGTCGACACCAATGGGTGCGTTGAAGGACAACAGTGCATCCACCTGGGCTTTGGTGTTGGCCGGCGGCGCGTTGGTTGCCGTCAGGAAGATGACCTCAAAGACGTCGCCTACGCTGTACACTGCATCGGCATCGTCTGGATCACGGAAGCGCACTGTCTGCACAATCGGACCCTGCAGAGTGCCCCAGTCGCCCACTGACGACGGCGACACGGCACCCGTCGCAGATCCAGACGTGCCGTCCGCCGTCTTGATCGGACCAATGATCGTTACCGTCACATTGGCGTCCAAATCCAAGGCTTGAGTCGGATTCACACTCACAATCGTAATCACCAGCACCGAGTTGTTCCTCCACACACCCGTGTAATCCGTGCCCAATGGCACAGAGCTGCTGATCAGCGCGTCAATGTCCGTCTTTGTCGCAGCGGTGGCATATTCGTTGGTCTGTCAAAGAAGAGTGTCACCGTATCGCCCGCACTGTGAACTCCGTCGCTGTTGTCCGGATCCTCTACCAGCACAGAGTACACACGTGGTGCTTCTGGCGGCGTCCAACCCACAATGTTACCCACGTCCGGCAATCCACTGCCGATGTCCGCAGGAATCACCTCCAGGAAAGACAACTCCAAAGCGGTGCCATTGATCCAGGTACCGTTGTACGTCAGGTTCGCAAGCCAGGGCATAGGGTAGAACGCGTTGATCTGTGCCTTTGTGGCCACTGGCGGCTGGCGTGTGTCCTGGGTCCAGTGCACCAAGATCGTGTACGCATCCACCGTCTCGATCAGACGGATGTGCGGGTCGTATGTGCCGTACGTGCCTGCAGCGCCTGTGCGGGAAGCCACAGACACCAGCGAAAAGAGCCCAGCGTTCTTCAGACCCGCTGCCTGGCGCACGCTCACCGTCAGATTGCTCAACACAGGCACGGTCACCCCGGTGCCATTGGTGATGGTGATGCGCACTGTCGACGCGTTCACCCAAGTGCCGCTGTACTCAAGGCCAATGGGTGCGCTGAATGCAAACACCGCATCGACGCCGGCCTTGCCTGTGCCCAGAGATGGCTGGTTGGTGGCCTCTGCAAAACGGATCCACACTTGGTCGCCAGAGTCCACCACAATGTCATCGTCCAGGGGATCGACCACCAACACCTGCTGGATGGCCGGACCTGCAAGCAGACCGTAGTTGCCCACCACCGTCTTGGTGGCACGCGACACGAGCGTGGTCGAGGCCGCGTTGCGCAGGTTGCCCACCACGGTCACGTTGAACGCACCCAGGGTGGGACCCGTGGCAGCCGGTGTCACCACGCGGATCTCTGCACACGAGGCGTTGTACCACACGCCAGCGTAATCCAGGGCAAACACAGCATCAAAGGCAAACACCTGATCCACCTGTGTCTTGTTGCTGCCCAGCGTCGGCTGGTTCGTGGTTTCGTTGAAGCACACTCGCAACACATCGCCGGCATCGTACAGAGCGTCGTCGTCTGTTGGATCACGCACCACAGCACTTACAATGTGCGGGCCCTTGGGCAAGTGGCGCACAAACACACTCGCCTGTCCCATGCCCACGTCTGTGCCATCGTCCAGCGAGTACAGCCATGTGTCCACACGGTTGTCCAACTCGCCACCCAACGGCTCGTAGATGACCTGGAACGCCGCGTTGGCCACCGTCACGTTGGTGCTCACAATCGCTGCGCCCTTGGTCACCCCATCCGCCGTTTGGTACAGCGTACCCACTGTGGGCAAGCTCACAATGCGCGACACAAGCGCACTGCCTTCCACGTCGCTGCCACCCAGGCTCACTGTGATGGCTGTGTCCTCGCTGGTGCTCACGCTTGTGTTGCTGGCCAGCGGAACGTCGTTCACAGACACCACCGTGATGGCCACCACACGCACGGCCGTGGTTGCTGTACCACTGCCTGTGTTGCCCTGGTCGTTGACACTCACAGTCAGTGTGTCGCCACCAAAGTAGTGTGCGTTGGGCGTGTACGTCAGACTCGCCAGCGCAGCGTTCACCTGCGTCAGCGTGCCCGTAAACGCCACTCCCGTCGCAGGCGTCGAACCAGACCCAATCACAAAGGTCAAACCCGTGGTTGTGGCCATCAACATGCGACCATTGTTCACAGCCAGACCCACGCGCAGATCGCCCGTCAGCGAATCCACATCGCTCACACTCAGACCAGCCACATTCAACGTCACATCCTCCGACGTGGTCTGTGTGCTCGGCGCCTGCAGCACCACCTGGTCATTGACTGCGTTCACCGTGATGGGTGTGCTTGCCGAAGCCGTCTGTGCACCACCCACGCCAGTCCAACCCAGGTCGCTCACACGCACCTCCAGCGTGTCAGCGCCGTTCGTGTGCAGGTCGCCATGGTACACAATGTTGGCCACAGCCGCACTCAACACACCCAGGGTGCCTCGCATCTGCATGTGTGCCGATGCGTTGTGTGCGCCGCTCACAAACGCCACTCCGGCGTGTGCAGGCAGCGTCAACACGCCACGCGACACGGTCAGGTTGACTTCCATCACGTTGGTGCCACCCACGTCCACGTCGCTCAGGCTCAGGCCGGAAATGGTCAGATCGGTGTCTTCGTTCACACTCTGGGCACCCGGGGCACTGACAGTCGGTGCATCATTCACAGCCTGCACCGTCACATTGACGACGCCAGTTGTCTGCAGCGCACCACCCACGCCTGTGTTGCCCAAATCGTTCACACGCACCATCACCGCATCCACGCCGTTGTAGTGCTGTGTGCCACGGTAAACCACCGCATTCAATGCAGCATTCGCGTCGGTCAGCGTGGAACGGAAGCGAATCGTCGGATCGGCCACGCCATCGCCCACCAGAGCAGACAGGCCAGAGACGGATGACAACCACAGGTTGCCCTGGGTCACACTGAGTTCCACCTCCACCATGGCCGCAGCCACATCCACATCGCTCACAGAAATCGAAGCCAGGGTCACGTCCGTGTCTTCCGACACGGCCACCGCAGAGCCCAACTGCAGCACAGGTGCATCGTTGACAGCCTCCACGACGATGGCCAAGGAATCAAAGGCCACGCCCTCACCCCCAGAGCCCACGTGGCCCTGGTCACTCAGGCGCACCTCCAAGGCATCGTTTCCAGCAAAGTGCAACGCACCCTGGTACACAATCGTGTCCACCGCACCTTGCAAACTCGTGAGCGTGCCCGTCATCACCACCGAGGCCACATTGCTGGCTCCACCCGCGCTCACAAGCGTCACCCCTGTCGTGGTCGGCAGGCTGATCACACCCTGTGACACACTCAGGTTCAGGTGCAGCGCATTCGCTGCCACATCCACATCGGAAATGTTGATGGCATGGCTCAGCGTCAGCAATGTGTCCTCACTCACCGCAAACGTGGCATTGGCCACCCTCAACGTCGGCGCGTCGTTGATGGCCGCCACGGTGATTGTACTGGACACACTTGCTCCCTTGGCACCACCAGTGCCCGTGTGTCCGTTGTCGCTCACACTCAGACTCAGCGTATCCGTGCCAACAAAATGCAGCGCACCGCGGTAGCGCATGCCATTCAAGGCCACGTTCAGGGCCGTGCGCGTGCCGCTCATGCGCAGCACCGCCTCGTTGCCCAGTCCCGTGCCCGTGGTGAAGGTCAACCCGGCCACACTGTTCAGCGACAGCGTGCCTGCCGTCACACTCATGTTCAGCGACATGGTGTTCGCACCCACGTCCACATCCGTGACGTACACACCCGTCACCACCAGATCCGTGTCCTCGTCCACAGTCAGAGTAGGCGCAAGGCTGGCAATGAGTGGTGCGTCGTTTACACCGCTCACTGTCAGTGCCACCGTCGCTTGCGTCTGCAACGACGTGCCAACACCTGTGTGGCCGTTGTCGGACACCCACACCTTCAGGCTGTCACTTCCCGAAAATGTGTGCGGGATTGATACACCAACCCGGGCGTCGTCAGCGCCGCATTCACACTCGTCAGTGTACCCGAGAACACCATCTGCGTGTTGTTGATACCGTTGCCCACGTTGAAACTGAGACCAGCGGTCGAACCCAGCCACAGACTGCCCTCCGTCACACTCACGTTGACGGTCAGCGCACCTGCAGCCACATCCACGTCGCTCACACTCACTGACGTCACCGTCAGCTGTGCGTCCTCGCCCACTGCCAGAGCACTGGGTGCGGCAATGACCGGCGCGTCGTTCACAGCCTCCACGGACACTGTTACTTGGGCGCTGTGCGTCCGTTCACCACCTGCCCCGATGCCGCCGTTGTCCGAAACCCACAGCGAGATGCTATCGGCGCCAAACACGTGCTGATTGCCGCGATACACAAAGTTGTTCAGCGCCGCATTCAGCGCTGTCAATGTACCCGTCACCTCCGTGCGCGCGTTGAACATGCCCGACACACCCGTGTGCACTGTCAGACCAGCATAGCTGGCAAACTGCACGACACCGATGGAGCATGACACGTTCAGGGACATTGCAACACTGTCAACATCCACGTCCGTCACAGTCACACCGCCCACAGTCAGCTGCGTGTCCTCACTCACCGCAAACGACGTAGTGGCAACCACAAAGAAGGGCGCGTCGTTCACAGCACCGACCAGCAGACCCACCGAAGCGGCATGTGTTTGCACACCGCCAACTCCAGACGCACCGTTGTCGCTCACATTCAACGACAACACGTCCAAGCCCACAAAGTCGGCGTCTCCACGGTACACCAACCCACCCAGGGCGTTGTTCAGGGCAGTCAATGTGCCCTGCATCGCCATCGATGTGTCCGCCGTGCCGTTTCCTGACGAGAACGTCAGGCCACTCGTCGACACCAACCACAGTCGGCCACGGGTCACACCCAGGTCCAAACGCATGGTGGCCGAACCAACGTCCACATCGCTCACACTCAGGCCAACCACAGTGTACTGCGTCTCCTCAGCCACGCTCGCGTTGCCTGCAGGCACAGTCAACACAGGCGCGTCGTTCACAGCTTCCACCGCGATACTCACCGTCTTGTTCACAGCCAGAGCTCCACCCGACCCAAAGTTGCCCAGATCAGACACCCACACAAGCAGGGCATCTGTACCCTCAAAGTGCAGGTTTCCTCGGTACGACACCGAGCTCAGAGCTGCGTTCACCCGCGTCAGGTCCGCTGTGAACACCATGGCTGGATCGGCAGAACCATCGCCCAGGGCAAACGTAAGCCCTGTCGTGGTCCCCAGGGACAACGTGCCGAATTGAACACTGACATTGGCCATCATGGTCTGATTGGCCACATCCACGTCCGCCACCGTCATCGCAGGCACGGTCAGGATCATGTCCTCGCTCACAGCCTGTGGGCCAGGCACACTCAGTTGCAACACGTCGTTCACGGCATTGACGACAATGTCCACGCCCTGTTGGTCCGTGCGCACACCACCTGCACCCACATTGCCCTCGTCGCTGATGCTAAGCACCAGACGGTCGTTGCCAAAGTAGTTGCTGTCAGGGCGGTACAGCATTGTGTTCACCGCACTGTTCACCGAGGTCAGGTTTCCACGGACAACCACGTAGCTGCTGCCCTGTACACCGTCGCTCACGACCACTCCCGCAGTCGAACCGAACCAAATCACACCGCGGCTCACGTTAGCAGCAAGTGTCATCAGTCCAGAGGCTGCGTCGACGTCCAACACGCCGAAGCCGGTCATAGTCAACGTCGTGTCTTCGTCCACATTCTGGGCGGCAATCACACTCAGCACAGGACCGTCGTTCACTGCCGTCACAGTGATGACCGTCTGCCTGCTATCGCGCAACACAGGACCGACACCCACGTTGCCATTGTCGCTCACATTTGCCACCAGCGTATCCACACCAAAGAAGTCCTGGTTGCCCCGATACACCACTGCGGCCAATGCAGCGTTCGCCGCCGTCACAGTGCCGTTGAACTCCATAACGGCATCCTGGGCACCGTCGCCCACACCAAACACCAGCGAAGTGGTAATGGGGAGCGTCAGGCGACCCTGACTCACGGCAAGACGCACCGTAAGCGGCTGCGTGTTGGAATCCACATCCGACACAGACACACCGCTCACCGTCAGATCCACATCCTCGGCCACCGTCGCCTGACTAGGAGCAGCCATCGACGGCCCATCATTGATGGCAACCACCGTCACACCCACCGTGTGGTTCACAGACAGCGGTCCACCGATGCCGGCGGAGCCTAGATCTGACACAGACACAGAAACAGTAGCCGCTCCGTTGAAGTGCGTCGACCCAAGGAACACCACCTGCGCCATTGCTGCATTCACACTGGTCAGAGTGCCACGTGCACGCAGACCGGCATCCGATGTTCCATCACCGACAGTGAAGGTCAAACCCGCGGTGCTTACCAGGCTTACCACACCGTTCGTAGCCGTCACCTCCATCTCCAGCTGTGCAGCTGCCACGTCTACATCACTCACAGCAAGCCCACTCAGAGTCAGCTCCGTGTCTTCGGACACAGAAGCATCGGAAGGCACCGTGACAAACACCGGTCCATCGTTCACGGCAGACACCGTGATGGGCACGCTCTTCGAGTCACTCAGCACACCACCGGCACCAACACCTCCCAGATCGCTAACCGACACCACCAAGGCGTCTCCGCCATTGTAGTGCAAAGCGCCACGGTACACAAGCGCGCTCAGAGCTGCGTTCACTGCGGTCAAATTACCGCGCACACGCATCGAGGCATCCGCAACACCGTCGCCGACCAGGAATGCAAGCTGCGACACGGGAGGCGCCACACTCAGTACGCCCTGGCTCACACTGACGTTGACCTCAAGCTGATTCGCGGCAACGTCGACATCCGAAATGCTCAACGAACCGATAGTCAAGTCAGTGTCTTCCAGAACCGCAAGGCTGCTCGGCACACTCCACACTGGTGCGTCGTTCACAGCATCCACTGTCAGCGCAATCGATCCCAAAGTCTGCCTGATGCCTCCAGAGCCCGTGTTGCCCTGGTCATCCACAACGATGGACACCGTGTCTGCCCCGTTGAAGTGCAGCACACCTTGGTACACAAGACCCGGTGAACTGAGGGCTGCGTTCACAGCAGTCCTCGTGCCTGAGAACACCATGCGCTGCTCCGATGTCGAACTGCCCAGAGTAAACGACAAACCGGTCGACGAGCCGAGAGACATCACACCGCTCGTCACGGTGAGGTTCACTCGCACATTGCCAGCTGCCACATCGACGTCGCTCACGCTCAATCCTGTGATTGTAACCGGCGTGTCCTCACTCACGCTCGCTGCACTGGGCGCAGTCAGCACAGGTGCATCGTTCACGGCAAGCACGTTCACAATCTGGATCTTGAACGTCTCCGTCACCGTGCCGTTCGCACTGCCGAAGCCCTGATCAGACGCCCACACACGCAGCAGCTCAGCACCATTCCAGTGCTGCGCACCGCGATACACAAGGCCGTTCAGCGCCGCGTTGATTGCCGTCAGGTTGCCCGAGAAGCGCACATCCGCGTCCGCCGCACCGTCACCCTGCGTAAACGTCAACCCTGCAGTGTTGCCAAGGCTCACAAGGCCCTCTGTCACCGTCACGTTCACAAGCATCGCGTCGCTTCCAATGTCCTCATCAGAGATGCTGATGCCATACATGGTCAGGTCCGTGTCCTCGTTCACGCTCTGCGTGTCCAGCACCGTAATGTTCACCTTGTCGTTCACCGGGTTGACAAAGATGGTTGTGGACGCAAAAGCCTGAAGTGCACCACCGACGCCAACATGTCCTTGGTCATCGATGCCAACTGACACATAGTCAAACCCGTTGAAGTTGAGGTTGCCCTGGTACTGCAGCGTCGCCAACGCACTGTTCACACTCGTCAGCGTGCCTGTAAACGCGAGGTACGCCGACCCTGTGGTGGCATTCCCTGCAACAAAGGTAAGACCACTGGTAACAGACATCGAAACAGCACCATTTCCAGCAGATGCGTTGACCAACACACTGTTTGCAACCGCGTCAACATCCGAAACAGCGAAACCAGGAACAGAGGTGCTCACGTCCTCATCCGTGTTAACAGCAATACCGGCAACGACCACAGGTGCGTCGTTCACAGCATTCACAGTCACAGACACATTGGCCGCATCGCTCAGAGCACCACCAATGCCCACGGCTCCCTGGTCGTTCACAGTAACCAGCACCGTGTCCGCTCCGTTGTAGTGCGTGTTACCACGGTACACCACACTGCTCATCGCCGTGTTGATGTTCGTCAGGCTGCCTCGGAAGCGCATCACGGCGTTCAGCGACGGACCGCCCGTCACAAACGTCAGGCCCGTCGTCGTGCCGCCAAGCGTCAGAACACCGCTGCTCACCTGCAGATCAACCACAAGTTCGTTCGCAGCCACGTCCACATCGCTCACGCTGATGCCACCGAGCGCAATGTCTGTGTCCTCCATGCCGCTCTGCGCACTCGGCACACTCAGAACAGGCGCGTCGTTCACACCTGCCACAGTCACCGCAATGCTCTGTGCATCGCCCAAAGCACCACCCGACCCGGTGTTGCCCAGATCGTTCACTGCAATCGCAACGCTGTCGGCACCCACAAAGTGCAGGTTGCCCTGGTACACCATCTCGGACAGCGCCGCATTCACAGACGTCAGGTTGCCGACCACACGCAGGCTGGCATCACCGCTGCCACTGCCTGCTTCCACTCCAAGGCCGGCCAGGGACTTCAACCACACACGACCCGAAGCCACACTCACGTTGACTTGCAGCAGCCCTGCACCCACGTCGACGTCGGTCACCGACACACCCGTGATCGTCAACTGAACGTCCTCGTTCACGTTCTGTCCACCGGGCACAGTCAGCACAGGCGCGTCGTTCACCGCACTCACACTCACACCAATCGTGCGCGTGTCGCCCAGTGCTCCACCCGTGCCACTTGCTCCCTGGTCGTTCACTGTCACCGTGATCGTGTCTCCTCCATTGTACTGCGCGTCTCCACGGTACACAATGTTGTTCAGCGCCGCGTTTGCGTTTGTCAGCGTCGCCACAAAGCGCACATCCTTCGTGCCCGATGCTGCTCCGTCCACAATCGTCACGCCGCCCATGCTGCCCAGTGTCACCACACCCTGGCTTGCGCTCACGTTCACCAGCAGCAGACTGCCCGCAATGTCCACATCGCTCACGCTGATGCCACCAATCGTCAGATCCGTGTCCTCAACGCCGCTCTGTCCACTCGGCACACTCAGCACAGGCGCGTCGTTCACGCTCAGCACAGTCACAACAATGCTGCCACTGTCTCCAAGCACTCCGCCACTGCCCGTGTTGCCACCGTCGTTCACGCTCAGCACAATGCTGTCCACTCCGTTGAACGCACTGTCCGGCATGTACACAATAGTCGCCAGCGCGTTGTTCACATCCGTCACGCTGCCGCTGAACTCCACCCGCCCGTCGCTGCTGCCGTTGCCTGCACTGAACACAAGGCCGTTCGTGCTCGCCAGCCACACTCGGCCAGCACTCACACTCACGTTCACGTTCATCGCTCCGCCCGCAACGTCCACGTCCGCCACACTCACGCCGCTCACTGTCAGCGCAGTGTCCTCGGCCGTGCTCTGTGCCCCAGGCACACTCAGCACAGGTGCGTCGTTCACAGCCACCACGTTGATCACAAGCGTCTTGTTCGACACCTGCTCACCACCGCTGCCGACTGCTCCCTGGTCAGACACCCACACAACAAGCCCGTCTGCTCCGTTGTACTGTGTCACTCCACGGTACACCATGTTCGACAGTGCTGCGTTCACAGCCGTGATCGACCCGTCAAACACAATCCACGTGTCGTTCACTCCGTCGCCACTGCCAAACGTCAGACCCGTCGTGCTGCCCAGCCACAGGCTGCCTGCGCTCACACTCACGTTCACTCGGAACGCAAATCCGGCCACGTCCACATCGCTCACGCTGATGCCACCAATCGTCAGATCCGTGTCCTCAGCCACACTCTGTGCACTCGGCAGAGTGATCACCAGCGCGTCGTTCACACCATTCACAGTGATCGCCACACTCTGGCTGTCTGTCTGCTCACCGCCGGCTCCCGTGTTGCCCTTGTCGCGCACGCTCAGTTCGAGCGAGTCGCTGCCAAAGAAGTGCAGGTCGCCGTGGTACACCACCTGCCCGATGGCCGCGTTCAGCGCCGTCACCGTGCCGTTCAGCACCAGACTGCGTCCTCCGTTGCTTGTGCCAGACACAAACGTCACGCCGCCTGCGTTCACGCTCGTCAGCACACCATGCGTCACCGTCAAGTTCATCTCCATGGACTCTCCGCCCACGTCAATGTCCGTCACAGTGATGCCTGCAATCGTCAGATCCGTGTCCTCGTCCACGTTCACTCCACCCACAGGTGTGATGGCAGGGCGGTCGTTCACCTGCGTCACCGTGATGCCCACGCTGCCGCTGTCTGTCAACTCTCCGCCCACACCCACGTTGCCCAGGTCACTCACGCGCACCACAAGCGTGTCTGCGCCGTTGTAATCCTGTGCCCCGCGGTACACCAGCACACCCAGTGCCGTCTGCACCTGGGTCAGCGTGCCCGTGAAGCTCATCGTCGCGTCCGACGCACCGTCGCCCACACTGAATGTCAGGCCCGTCGTCGTCACTGCGGTCACCACACCCTGGCTCACGCTCACGTTCGCCTGGAATGCGTTGCCTGCAACGTCCACGTCCGTCACGCTGATGCCGTTGATCGTCAGATCCACGTCCTCAGCCACACTCTGTGCAGACACAACACTCAGCACAGGGCCGTCGTTCACAGCCACAACCGTGATCGCCACGTTTGCGACGTCCGACTGCACACCTCCCAGACCACTGTTACCAAGATCGTCCACCCGAACAACAAGGGTGTCCGCCCCGTTGTAGTGCGTGTTGGCGCGATACACCACAGTCAACACCGCCGCATTCAGCGCAGTCACGTTGCCTTGCATATTCACAGACCCATCAGCAATACCATCGCCAGAGCTGAAATACACCCCCGAGACAGATGCACCCGGAAGGGTAAGCACGCCCTGAGACACACTCAAGTTGAGTCGCATGTCACCAGCACCGACGTCCGAGTCAGCCAGCGACAAACCAGTCAGCGTCAGATCAGCGTCTTCGTTCACAAGTGCACTCGACACCACGGTAATCACAGGCGCATCGTTCACCTCGGCCACAGTCACCACAATCACGGCACTGTCACCCAGCGCTCCACCCGCGCCCGTGTTGCCCAGATCGTTCACACTCAACACCACGCTGTCCGTGCCCTGGAAGTTCGCGTTGCCACGATACACCAGGTTCGTCAGCGCTGCGTTCACGTTGGTCAACGTGCCCGTGAAGCGCACCGTTGCGTCGCTGCTGCCGTTGCCAGCACCAAACACAAGGCCGCTCGTGCTGCCCAGCCACATCTGACCAGACGTCACACTCACGTTCACGGCAACCATACCGGCTGCTGCGTCCACATCTGCCACGCTGATACCGCCGATCGTCAGGTCGGTCTCCTCGTTCACGTTCTGTCCACCAGGCACAGTCAGCACAGGCGCGTCGTTCACCGCACTCACACTCACACCAATCGTGCGCGTGTCGCCCAGTGCTCCACCCGTGCCACTTGCTCCCTGGTCGTTCACTGTCACCGTGATCGTGTCTCCTCCATTGTACTGCGCGTCTCCACGGTACACAATGTTGTTCAGCGCCGCGTTTGCGTTTGTCAGCGTCGCCACAAAGCGCACATCCTTCGTGCCCGATGCTGCTCCGTCCACAATCGTCACGCCGCTCATGCTGCCCAGTGTCACCACACCCTGGCTTGCGCTCACGTTCACCAGCAGCAGACTGCCCGCAATGTCCACATCGCTCACGCTGATGCCACCAATCGTCAGATCCGTGTCCTCAACGCCGCTCTGTCCACTCGGCACACTCAGCACAGGCGCGTCGTTCACGCTCAGCACAGTCACAACAATGCTGCCACTGTCTCCAAGCACTCCGCCACTGCCCGTGTTGCCACCGTCGTTCACGCTCACCACAATGCTGTCCACTCCGTTGAACGCACTGTCCGGCATGTACACAACTGTCGCCAGCGCGTTGTTCACATCCGTCACGCTGCCGCTGAACTCCACCCGCCCGTCGCTGCTGCCGTTGCCTGCACTGAACACAAGGCCGTTCGTGCTCGCCAGCCACACTCGGCCAGCACTCACACTCACGTTCACGTTCATCGCTCCACCGGCAACGTCCACGTCCGCCACACTCACGCCGCTCACTGTCAGCGCAGTGTCCTCGGCCGTGCTCTGTGCCCCAGGCACACTCAGCACAGGTGCGTCGTTCACAGCCACCACGTTGATCACAAGCGTCTTGTTCGACACCTGCTCACCACCGCTGCCGACTGCTCCCTGGTCAGACACCCACACAACAAGCCCGTCTGCTCCGTTGTACTGTGTCACTCCACGGTACACCATGTTCGACAGTGCTGCGTTCACAGCCGTGATCGACCCGTCAAACACAATCCACGTGTCGTTCACTCCGTCGCCACTGCCAAACGTCAGACCCGTCGTGCTGCCCAGCCACAGGCTGCCTGCGCTCACACTCACGTTCACTCGGAACGCAAATCCGGCCACGTCCACATCGCTCACGCTGATGCCACCAATCGTCAGATCCGTGTCCTCAGCCACACTCTGTGCACTCGGCAGAGTGATCACCAGCGCGTCGTTCACACCATTCACAGTGATCGCCACACTCTGGCTGTCTGTCTGCTCACCGCCGGCTCCCGTGTTGCCCTTGTCGCGCACGCTCAGTTCGAGCGAGTCGCTGCCAAAGAAGTGCAGGTCGCCGTGGTACACCACCTGCCCGATGGCCGCGTTCAGCGCCGTCACCGTGCCGTTCAGCACCAGACTGCGTCCTCCGTTGCTTGTGCCAGACACAAACGTCACGCCGCCTGCGTTCACGCTCGTCAGCACACCATGCGTCACCGTCAAGTTCATCTCCATGGACTCTCCGCCCACGTCAATGTCCGTCACAGTGATGCCTGCAATCGTCAGATCCGTGTCCTCGTCCACGTTCACTCCACCCACAGGTGTGATGGCAGGGCGGTCGTTCACCTGCGTCACCGTGATGCCCACGCTGCCGCTGTCTGTCAACTCTCCGCCCACACCCACGTTGCCCAGGTCACTCACGCGCACCACAAGCGTGTCTGCGCCGTTGTAATCCTGTGCCCCGCGGTACACCAGCACACCCAGTGCCGTCTGCACCTGGGTCAGCGTGCCCGTGAAGCTCATCGTCGCGTCCGACGCACCGTCGCCAACACTGAATGTCAGGCCCGTCGTCGTCACTGCGGTCACCACACCCTGGCTCACGCTCACGTTCGCCTGGAATGCGTTGCCTGCAACGTCCACGTCCGTCACGCTGATGCCGTTGATCGTCAGATCCACGTCCTCAGCCACACTCTGTGCAGACACAACACTCAGCACAGGGCCGTCGTTCACGGCCACAACCGTGATCGCCACGTTTGCGACGTCCGACTGCACACCTCCCAGACCACTGTTACCAAGATCGTCCACCCGAACAACAAGGGTGTCCGCCCCGTTGTAGTGCGTGTTGGCGCGATACACCACAGTCAACACCGCCGCATTCAGCGCAGTCACGTTGCCTTGCATATTCACAGACCCATCAGCAATACCATCGCCAGAGCTGAAATACACCCCCGAGACAGATGCACCCGGAAGGGTAAGCACGCCCTGAGACACACTCAAGTTGAGTCGCATGTCACCAGCACCGACGTCCGAGTCAGCCAGCGACAAACCAGTCAGCGTCAGATCAGCGTCTTCGTTCACAAGGGCACTCGACACCACGGTAATCACAGGCGCATCGTTCACCTCGGCCACAGTCACCACAATCACGGCACTGTCACCCAGCGCTCCACCCGCGCCCGTGTTGCCCAGATCGTTCACACTCAACACCACGCTGTCCGTGCCCTGGAAGTTCGCGTTGCCACGATACACCAGGTTCGTCAGCGCTGCGTTCACGTTGGTCAACGTGCCCGTGAAACGCACCGTTGCGTCGCTGCTGCCGTTGCCAGCACCAAACACAAGGCCGCTCGTGCTGCCCAGCCACATCTGACCAGACGTCACACTCACGTTCACGGCAACCACACCGGCTGCTGCGTCCACATCTGCCACGCTGATACCGCCGATCGTCAGGTCGGTCTCCTCGTTCACGTTCTGTCCACCAGGCACAGTCAACACAGGCGCGTCGTTCACCGCACTCACACTCACACCAATCGTGCGCGTGTCGTTCAATGCCGATCCGCCTGTGTTGCCTTGATCATTCACTGTCAACGTGATCACATCTGCACCTTCAAAGTGGGCGTTGCCGCGATACGCCAGGCCACTCGCAATCATCGACGCGTTGAACGCCTGCTGCGATGCCGTGAACTCCACACGGCTGTCTGACACTCCGTCGCCAACCACAAACGTGAAACCCGTGGTTGTACCAAAAGTCACAACACCGTTCACGCTCGTCACATTGAAGTACATCTGTCCGGTTCCCGCGTCCGTGTCGCTCACACTGATACCGTTGATCACCAGCGTCGTGTCTTCCACAGCGCTCTGACCACCGGGCACGCTCAGCACAGGTCCATCGTTCACACTCGCGACCACGATGCTCACCACATTCGACGCAGACAAAACGCCACCACTTCCGGTGTTGCCATTGTCATCCACAGAGACAAGCAGGCTATCCACACCGACAAAGTTGGCATCGCCGTGGTAGACAACGCTGGCAAGTGCCGCGTTCACCGCGGTCAGCGTGCCCTCTGCACGCACACGCACATCAGACACTCCGTCGCCCTCTGCGAACACAAGGCCCGTCGTGCTTGCCAACCAAACGCGACCGTTGCTAACGCTCACGTTGAAACGCACGTTGCTGCCCGCCACATCCACGTCACTCACGCTAATGCCACCGATCGTCAGATCAGTGTCCTCCACCGCGTTCTGTGCACTGGGCACACTCAATACAGGCCCGTCGTTCACAGCGCTCACGCTCACAGCGATCGTCGCCGTTGCCGTCTGTTCTCCACCAGATCCACTTGCACCCTGGTCACTCACAGTCACCACAATGCTGTCGGCCCCGTTGAAATGCACATCTCCCACATACGACACGCCAGATGCCAACGCAGCGTTCACTGCAGTCAAGGTGCCCGAGAACTGCATCTCCTTGTTAGAGTTGCCACTGCCAAGCGTGAAAGCGAGCCCACTCGTCGATCCGAGCGTCATCACACCACTGGTCGCAGTCAGATTCACAGACACTGCAGATGCCATCACGTCAACGTCACTCACACTCAGGCCAGTCACATTCACGCTCACATCCTCAGCCGTCGCCACGCTGCTGCTTGTCACACCGATCACAGGCGCGTCGTTTACAGCAAGCACGTTGATCACCTGAAGCTTCTCCGTCTCCGTCACCGTGCCGTTCGCACTGCCGAAGCCCTGATCAGACGCCCACACACGCAGCAGCTCAGCACCATTCCAGTGCTGCGCACCGCGATACACAAGGCCGTTCAGCGCCGCGTTGATTGCCGTCAGGTTGCCCGAGAAGCGCACATCCGCGTCCGCCGCACCGTCACCCTGCGTAAACGTCAACCCTGCAGTGTTGCCAAGGCTCACAAGGCCCTCCGTCACCGTCACGTTCACAAGCATCGTGTCGCCTCCAATGTCCACATCAGAGATGCTGATGCCATACATGGTCAGGTCCGTGTCCTCGTTCACGCTCTGCGTGTCCAGCACCGTGATGTTCACCTTGTCGTTCACCGCGTTCACAACCAGAAGCTTGCTGGCGGAAGCTGACAGCGCCCCACCAGCTCCAGTACCTCCGTTGTCACTAACGCCAACGACCACGTTGTCCAATCCGTTGAAGTCCAGGTTGCCCTGGTACTGCAGCGTCGCCAACGCACTGTTCACACTCGTCAGCGTGCCTGAAAACACCATCGACGCATCAGCAGCTCCGTCGCCACTTGAAAACACAAGTCCCGTCGACGAACCCAGGGTCAACACACCACGGCTCACGCTTACGTTCACCGTCATGCTTGTTCCAGCGACATCCACATCCGCCACAGAGATCCCTGTGACACCGAGGAGTTCGTCTTCGTCCACATTCTGGGCTCCACCCACAGCGACCGAAGGTGCGTCGTTCACAGCATTCACAGTCACAGACACATTGGCCGCATCGCTCAGAGCACCACCAATGCCCACGGCTCCCTGGTCGTTCACAGTAACCAGCACCGTGTCCGCTCCGTTGTAGTGCGTGTTGCCACGGTACACCACACTGCTCATCGCCGTGTTGATGTTCGTCAGGCTGCCTCGGAAGCGCATCACGGCGTTCAGCGACGGACCGCCCGTCAAACGTCAGGCCCGTCGTCGTGCCGCCAAGCGTCAGAACACCGCTGCTCACCTGCAGATCAACCACAAGTTCGTTCGCAGCCACGTCCACATCGCTCACGCTGATGCCACCGAGCGCAATGTCCGTGTCCTCCATGCCGCTCTGCGCACTCGGCACACTCAGAACAGGCGCGTCGTTCACACCTGCCACAGTCACCGCAATGCTCTGTGCATCGCCCAAAGCACCACCCGACCCGGTGTTGCCCAGATCGTTCACTGCAATCGCCACGCTGTCGGCACCCACAAAGTGCAGGTTGCCCTGGTACACCATCTCGGACAGCGCCGCATTCACAGACGTCAGGTTGCCGACCACACGCAGGCTGGCATCACCGCTGCCACTGCCTGCTTCCACTCCAAGGCCGGCCAGGGACTTCAACCACACACGACCCGAAGCCACACTCACGTTGACTTGCAGCAGCCCTGCACCCACGTCGACGTCGGTCACCGAAACACCCGTGATCGTCAACTGAACGTCCTCGTTCACGTTCTGTCCACCAGGCACAGTCAGCACACAGGCGCGTCGTTCACCGCACTCACACTCACACCAATCGTGCGCGTGTCGCCCAGTGCTCCACCCGTGCCACTTGCTCCCTGGTCGTTCACTGTCACCGTGATCGTGTCTCCTCCATTGTACTGCGCGTCTCCACGGTACACAATGTTGTTCAGCGCCGCGTTTGCGTTTGTCAGCGTCGCCACAAAGCGCACATCCTTCGTGCCCGATGCTGCTCCGTCCACAATCGTCACGCCGCTCATGCTGCCCAGTGTCACCACACCCTGGCTTGCGCTCACGTTCACCAGCAGCAGACTGCCCGCAATGTCCACATCGCTCACGCTGATGCCACCAATCGTCAGATCCGTGTCCTCAACGCCGCTCTGTCCACTCGGCACACTCAGCACAGGCGCGTCGTTCACGCTCGACACAGTCACAACAATGCTGCCACTGTCTCCAAGCACTCCGCCACTGCCCGTGTTGCCACCGTCGTTCACGCTCACCACAATGCTGTCCACTCCGTTGAACGCACTGTCCGGCATGTACACAACTGTCGCCAGCGCGTTGTTCACATCCGTCACGCTGCCGCTGAACTCCACCCGTCCGTCGCTGCTGCCGTTGCCTGCACTGAACACAAGGCCGTTCGTGCTCGCCAGCCACACTCGGCCAGCACTCACACTCACGTTCACGTTCATCGCTCCGCCCGGCAACGTCCACGTCCGCCACACTCACGCCGCTCACTGTCAGCGCAGTGTCCTCGGCCGTGCTCTGTGCCCCAGGCACACTCAGCACAGGTGCGTCGTTCACAGCCACCACGTTGATCACAAGCGTCTTGTTCGACACCTGCTCACCACCGCTGCCGACTGCTCCCTGGTCAGACACCCACACAACAAGCCCGTCTGCTCCGTTGTACTGTGTCACTCCACGGTACACCATGTTCGACAGTGCTGCGTTCACAGCCGTGATCGACCCGTCAAACACAATCCACGTGTCGTTCACTCCGTCGCCACTGCCAAACGTCAGACCCGTCGTGCTGCCCAGCCACAGGCTGCCTGCGCTCACACTCACGTTCACTCGGAACGCAAACCCGGCCACGTCCACATCGCTCACGCTGATGCCACCAATCGTCAGATCCGTGTCCTCAGCCACACTCTGTGCACTCGGCAGAGTGATCACCAGCGCGTCGTTCACACCATTCACAGTGATCGCCACACTCTGGCTGTCTGTCTGCTCACCGCCGGCTCCCGTGTTGCCCTTGTCGCGCACGCTCAGTTCGAGCGAGTCGCTGCCAAAGAAGTGCAGGTCGCCGTGGTACACCACCTGCCCGATGGCCGCGTTCAGCGCCGTCACCGTGCCGTTCAGCACCAGACTGCGTCCTCCGTTGCTCGTGCCAGACACAAACGTCACGCCGCCTGCGTTCACGCTCGTCAGCACACCATGCGTCACCGTCAAGTTCATCTCCATGGACTCTCCGCCCACGTCAATGTCCGTCACAGTGATGCCTGCAATCGTCAGATCCGTGTCCTCGTCCACGTTCACTCCACCCACAGGTGTGATGGCAGGGCGGTCGTTCACCTGCGTCACCGTGATGCCCACGCTGCCGCTGTCTGTCAACTCTCCACCCACACCCACGTTGCCCAGGTCACTCACGCGCACCACAAGCGTGTCTGCGCCGTTGTAATCCTGTGCCCCGCGGTACACCAGCACACCCAGTGCCGTCTGCACCTGGGTCAGCGTGCCCGTGAAGCTCATCGTCGCGTCCGACGCACCGTCGCCCACACTGAATGTCAGGCCCGTCGTCGTCACTGCGGTCACCACACCCTGGCTCACGCTCACGTTCGCCTGCAATGCGTTGCCCGCAACGTCCACGTCCGTCACGCTGATGCCGTTGATCGTCAGATCCACGTCCTCAGCCACACTCTGTGCAGACACAACACTCAGCACAGGGCCGTCGTTCACAGCCACAACCGTGATCGCCACGTTCGCCGTGTCGTTCAGTGCTCCTCCCAGACCACTGTTGCCGAGGTCGTCCACAAACACAGCCAGCGTATCCGCTCCGTTGTAGTTGCTGTTTGCCACGTACGTCACGCTGCCCAAAGCCGCGTTCACATCCGTCACCGTGCCGTTGCACTCAATCGTGCTGTCAGACACGCCGTCACCAACAGCAAACAACAGTCCGCTTGTGCTACCCAGGCTCAACACACACCTGTGACACACTCAGACGCAGTTGCATGCGCGCGCTGCCAACGTCGCCATCGACCACGCTCAGACCGCCAATGGCACTGCTCGTGTCTTCGTTCACACTTCACACTGGCCGGTGCCGTCAGCACAGGCGCATCGTTCACTTCGGCCACAGTCACCACAATCACGGCACTGTCACCCAGCGCTCCACCCGCGCCCGTGTTGCCCAGATCGTTCACACTCAACACCACGCTGTCCGTGCCCTGGAAGTTCGCGTTGCCACGATACACCAGGTTCGTCAGCGCTGCGTTCACGTTGGTCAACGTGCCCGTGAAACGCACCGTTGCGTCGCTGCTGCCGTTGCCAGCACCAAACACAAGGCCGCTCGTGCTGCCCAGCCACATCTGACCAGACGTC
>JAPMXV010000029.1:600000-751365 GCA_026936335.1 Mantamonas sphyraenae
AGAAGGAGTGGGTGGGTGAGCGGCCTTGCAGACAAGCTAAATGAGCACAACGGAGTCGACAACCAAGCTGCGCCCGCGCCAGAAGCAGGTGATTGTGGAAGACACGGAGGAGCACGACGAGGTGCCCAACGTGCCCGTGAAGCAGGTGAAGCCGAAGAAGAACAAGATCACGCCGACGTTTGTGATGCAGGACGAATTGCCCGATCTGCCTGTGCCAGACATGGAGCAAACACTGGAGAAGTACGTGGCGTCCGTGCGGCCGCTGCTGACGGACGAAGAGTTTGAGAACACGAAGCGCATCGTGGAAGAATTCAAGAAGGAGGGAGGCGTGGGCGAGGAGCTGCAGCAGCTGTTGGAGGACCGAGCGGAGGAGGAGAACGCAGCAGGCAAGAATTGGGTAAGTTTCGGAGGCCGGCCTCCGAAAAGTGGCAGGCGGCGCACGAGCTAACACGGCGCACACACGCGTTTGCACATGGGCACTTGGCCACTGGATGGCGTGGGGCCACGCACACAGCTGTACGACTGGTGGTATCAGTACGCATACCATCTGTGGAAAGGTGGGTTGCGTGCTGTGATCGGAAGCGGCGGTGCGGACGTGATTTCCCTCCAAAAACCCGTGTTGGCCACGGGAGCTTTTCCCGTACGACTGCAGAGAGGACTGACACGCGCTGCACATGCCCACATGGGTGTTGCAGATCCAACGATCATCAACACCAACGTGTTCTTTAGCTTCTACGACCATCCGATGCCGATCACAAACGTGACGCGGCTTTCGTTTGTTGCTCGCGAACTGATGCTGTGGAAGCAAAAACTGGACCGGGAGGAGGTCGAGGTGGACTTTTTGCGCAACTTCCCCCTGTGTATGGACCAGTACCGTCGCGTGGTGGGCACGACACGCATTCCGGACGAGGTGTGCGACTACCTGCGCCTGGAGAAGGAGTCGCGCACGCTGTTGGTGATGCGCAAGGGCCAGTTCTGGATTGTGGAGATTGTGGACAAGGACGGCGAGGTGCTCCACTATGCTGACCTGCGCAAGTACGTTGTTTCCTGAAGCTGAAATGGCTCAGAGGTCCAGTGGCGGCTGCGCCTGTGCGCGGTTGCCGAAATGTGGCCGGAGGGGAAATTTCGCGTCTCCTCCCAGCCCAACACAGCGACCAAGACATTGACAGTGGACGGTGATGGGCACTGACACACACGCACGTGCACACACACACACACACACACACACACACACACACGTACACATGACGGGTACATTACAGCCAGGTGCAGTACATCAAGGATCAGGCAGATGCGACCTCTGCAATGCTGGAGCCGCAGGTGGGTATGCTTACGACGATGCGTCGTGACGAGTGGGCCCGTGCTCGAGAGTACCTGCAGAACCTGGACGAACGCAACAAGGAGAACCTGGAGGCGGTGGAAATGACCAACTTTGCCATCTGCCTGGACGACGTGTGGGTGGAGGACAACGACAAAAAGTCGACGCTGGCATTCCACGGAAACAAGACATGCACGGGCAACCGGTTCTTTGACAAGTGTATGTCGTTTGTGTGCAGCGAGAATGGCAAGATGGGCACAAACGTGGAGCACAGCTGGGGTGATGCGGTGGTCCCGTCGTCCATCCTGGAATCGTTTATGCATAGTGCACCGCGCAAGCTGCATGGTCCGGGGTCAAAGAAGTACCGCACTGTGGGCTCAGGGAAGGAGTTGACACCGCCACGCAAGCTGGAGTGGGTGTTGGACGACAAGATGCTGCACACGATCGACGTGGCGACGGCGGCCGTGTACGATCTCATCGACGACTCGCACTATCGCGTGTTGATCTTTGACGAGTTTGGCACCACGTTTATGACACGCAACGCAAAGGTGTCGCCGGACGCATTTGTGCAGATGGCCCTGCAGTTGGCCTACTACCGGCACTACGGCTACCTCGTGAGCACATACGAGAGCGTGCACACGCGTGCGTTCCGCGGAGGCCGCACAGAGTGTGCGCGCACGTGCAGCAGCGAAGCACTGACGTTTGTGCAGACTATGGAAGACAAGTGGGCCAGCAAGCAGGACAAGGCCAAGGCGTTGTCGGTAGCATGCAAGGCACACGTGGGGCGCCTGATGGACGGTCTGCGTGGCCAGGGAATCGACAGGCACCTGCTGGGCTGGCGTGTGGCAGCCTATGAGAATGGGGTGGATGAGCCCGAGCTGTTTACGGACAAGGGATACCGTGCGTCGTCGTGCTGGACACTGTCAACGTCGCAAGCACCCACGCTGTCGTTGGCCTGGGGTGGCTTTGGCCCCACAACGGACGACGGCATTGGTGTCAACTACCAACTGCACCGTGAAGTGTGCACTTTGTCCATCACCACCAAGACGCGCAACACGCACATCGACGCGTCCACTTTCCGCAGCCTGGTCTTTGACGCCCTCATGGATATGTCCAAGCTGTACAACAAGCTGCCCCCCAAGCTTTGAGTGGTCGCAAAACCTGGACGAGGAGGCAGAGGAGAGAGAAGCGACACAGAATGGACAGAGAGCAGAGCGGCAAGCGTTTGCTTCGCCAGCGAAACAAACGTCATGTCGTTGACCCCGTTGGAATCCATTGTGATGGGCAGCAAGTCGCTGAAGGGCATCTTCAGCCGCTTTGCTGCTGGCTACACCGAGCGCATGGGCTACCAGAAGTACGGTGAGTTTGCAGACGTGGGAGGAGGGTGACCGAGCGCGCGCGGCTTGGGCACGCATGCTCGGACGGCCAACGGACGCAGCTGCGTCGCGCGGAGGGATTGGAACCCACGTGCGGCTTGTGTACGGCAGCGGAACATATGAGTGCATGTGTGCGCAATGTGCGAGTGCGCATACACAAACGTATTCGCCGCGGAGCGAGTGTCGGAGGCCAGGTTTGGAAGGCGGCCGAAGGAACGATTTCCCCTCTCTGGATTTTCCGAGCCGGCCCAGCGCAATGACAGGGGCAGGGAGACGGGAGGAACTGCAAGTGACTGACACGGTAGCACGTTGCATCGGTGGGTATGTGCGCAGGCCTGTGGCTGGAGGACATCTACAACGAGTTTGAGCCGGAGAACGAGGCGGCCATCAAGCGCCTGGACCCTGAGACGGCCGATGCACGCCAGCAGCGCGTGAGCCGAGCCTTCCTGCTCAACACCCAGAAGAAGATCTTGCCGCAGTCCGAGTGGACCAAGAGCGAGGAGGAGAAGGTGTACCTGCAACCCCTGGCGGACGAGTGGGCAAAGGAGCAGGAGGAGCGGGCCTCGCACAACCTGGAATGAATTGGAACACACGTCAACAAAACACTCTCATTATCCATTACTCCTTTTGTGTGCCCCCCACGTTGTCGCTGCTGTTACTACTGCTACTGCTGCTGCTGCTGGAGGCGTTGATTGTGCGCAGAGGCACGTAGTTTGGCAACTGCTCGATGATGGCGGTAAAGTCGTCCAGGACGTTCTTGTCCTTGAAGCCGGCCTTTCCTGTGATCCAGTTCTTGTACATGGCCATCTGGCGCTTGGTGATGTCGTGGATCTCCTCAAAGGAGATGTTGAGCTCCGAAAGCCAGTCGGAGAGGTCTTTGTTGACCAGCATGCCAGCCATGAAAATACACGCAAGAGCAACCATGTAGGGTGGATACAGTAGACTGACGTGGGTGCGATACGAGTCGTTGACGAGGGTCCAGCACGGCTTGAGAAGATCCTCGGTGAGTTGCCGGTCCTCCAGATACTTGATGATGGACAGGTAGGGTTTGAATACAATGAGCTTAAAGTCCAGCTCGTTAAGGATGTAGGCCTCGCACTGAGCGAGGTCTGCGCTCTCGTAGGGAAAGGCAATGAGGCGCAGTTCCTCTGAGCGTGGGTGTGCGAGCCGGGTGGTGTGAGTGGGACCGAGACATATTGCTCACCGCCGATGATGGCCTCTTACCATGGTTGGAAAAGGCCTCCAGGATGCGCTTGGTTTTGATGTCACTCTCTTCCACCTTGGCCGCGAGGAAGAGGCAAGAGGCGGCGACAAGAACCGGATCAAAGTCGCGCAAGGAGGTGCTTGCGTAGAAGCGCTTGAAGTAGACGGCGGCTGTGGCGACTACCACGTGGCGCAAAGCAGTGTACTCTGCTGCCAGCCGCATGATATTGACACTGTGGATGTGAAGGCGAGAGAGCGCGTCGACGCCGAGCGACTCTTTGTCGTCAGGATGGTACAGGTTGTCCTCATTGAACTCGGCGATCCATTGGCTGGAGGGAAACGACACGTATGCACCAGTAGGCGGGGTCAGCAAGGGGAAAGATGGGGGGTGGGCCGGAGGTGATCTGGCTGACGTACGCGTTGGTGGAGGCCCAGAAGTTGGCTGCCATGCCCAGTTGCGCTGTCTCTTCCAGCGCAACCCACATCCACAGAGTACCCAGAGCACAACGCGCGCGCACACACACACACACACACAGCAAGATGTCATCACGAAAGCAACTGACAGCGGAGGATTTGGACGCGGACATGGAGGCGTACCGGCGAGGGGAGATTGTGGTACCGGACCGAGGCGGCGGCAAGGAGAGCGTGGCAGTCGAGGGAGAGAACACAGGCAGCAAGGGACACAACGACCTGCTGAGTGGCAAGGGTGCCGAGTGGAGCACCAACGAAAAGATCAAGGTGGTCAAGTCGTTTGACGAGATGGAGCTGAAGGAGGACCTGCTGCGCGGAATCTATGCGTACGGGTTCGAGGCACCGTCAGCCATCCAGCAGCGAGCCATCACGCAGATCCTGAGCCAGCGAGACGTGATTGCTCAGGCGCAGAGTGGAACGGGCAAGACGGCGACATTTTCCATTGGCGTGCTGCAGAACATCAACACAAAGAGGCGTGAGTCGCAGGCGCTGATTCTCTCGCCGACGCGGGAGCTGGCCACACAGATCCAAAAGGTGGTCAAGGCCCTGGGCGACTATCTGAACGTGGACTGCCGCGCGGTGGTGGGTGGCACGTCTGTGGGCCAGGACATTCGGGCGCTGGAAAACGGGGTGCAGGTTGTGAGCGGGACGCCAGGGCGGGTGTTCGACATGATTCGCAGGCGTGCGTTGAATCCAAAGACAATCAAGATGCTGGTGCTGGACGAGGCGGACGAAATGCTGGCAGCCGGTTTCAAGGAGCAGATCTACGACATCTACACGTACCTGCCGGCAGAGGTGCAGATTGTGGTTGTGTCGGCAACCCTGTCGCCCGAGGTTCTGCAAGTGACGAAGCGCTTCATGACGGACCCAATCAAAATTCTGGTGAAACGAGACGAGCTGACGCTGGACGGCATCAAGCAATTCTTTGTGAACGTGGAGAAGGAGGAGTGGAAGTTTGACACTCTGTGCGACCTGTACGACTCGCTGACCATCACACAGGCGGTGATCTTTTGCAACACACGGCGCAAGGTGGACTGGCTCACAGACAAGATGCGGGAAAACAACTTTACGGTGTCGTCGATGCACGGGGACATGTCGCAGGAGGAGCGCAACAATGTGATGGACGAGTTCCGCAGCGCAAAGACACGTGTACTGATCACCACGGACATCTGGGCACGCGGCATCGATGTGCAACAGGTGTCACTGGTGATCAATTACGACCTGCCCACTCGGCGTGAGGTGTACCTGCACCGCATCGGTCGTTCCGGCCGTTTTGGGCGCAAAGGGGTCGCCATCAACTTTGTGCGCAACGAGGATGGCAATGCCTTGCAGGGAATCGAACAGTATTACGGCATCGTCATTGGCGAGATGCCCATGAACATCGACGGGCTTCTGTGAGTGCGCGAGATCGCACGCAACGAAAAAAGCACGAGAATGATCTACGATCCCAAGTCGAACTTGTTCCACCACTTCCTCAAGCAGGTTGGGTACGTTGCAGCCAGAAGTGGGCGATGATGAGTGTGTGTGGAGCTGCGTGCTGACGTTTTTGAACGGGGCCATTTTCACTCTGTGTGCGGAACGCGCCGAACACGGCACACCACAGCAAGAAGAACCACGGCAACGAGAAGACGGGCAACTACGGCAACGATGCCGGCTCGAGCAGCGGCCACAAGAAGAAGGGAGAGCCCATTGGTGAGTGACGGGGTGTGGATTCGCTGGCGGGAATCGCTGGGAAAGCGCATGTGCGTCCAGCGGTCACAGCGTGGTGCAGCGGCAGGCTGGAAACACGCCATGGACAATGCGGGACACACACGCAAGGGGGCAGCGGTACAGCATATGGGATGGGGTTGAACGGAGTATAATGGTGGCACAGGGACTGACACAGTTTGGATCGCGCAGGAGGATTCGCCAGCGCCTGATCGGCTGCTTGTGTCGTGGTGTGATGTGCTACGCAATGAAATCCATGATCTCTACTTCTGTGAAGATGTCCCCGTGGAGGGATGGGTGGCAACCGCCCGCTGTGCCTTGGGAAGGAGCAAAATTCTCTTGAGAACGTCCGTTCCTGTTTGAGCGAATGCATGCCTTGCGGGGGTTGGCTCTTGCGCTGCAACGTTTCTGTGGCAAACGGTGGGGAGAATGTGTGGTGACGTGCATTGCGCAGGGCAAGGCACGGAAACTCGATGTCGAAACGTGAACGGGAGGAGTTTGAGGACGAATCGGAGGACATTCTGGCACGACTGAGCCGCAAGAGTGCACTGAGAGCATCGATGGAGGCGGGAAAGAATGAGGAGGAGGAGGTAGAGGCCAAGAGTGCCAAGAAGAAGCAGCGGACGAGCAAGAAGGGCAAACAGGCATTGGACGGACGCAGGCAACGCAGCAAACGGGAGACGCAGCAGGAGCAGCTGATGGATGAGCGGGAAAAGGAGATTGAAAAGAAGATCCGCAGGGCCATGGGCAAGTACAAGCGGGTGGACGACAAAGCCATGTCAAAGGTAGGTGTGGAGGCGAGAGAGCCGCATGTGTCTCGTGAGCGCAGGACAAACACCCGCAAGCAACGCGCTGACATTTGTGTGTGTGTGTGTATGTGTGTGTGTGTGCGTGTGTTGTCCATTTGCACTCACGGTCGCCTGCTGGCTGGTGTGATCGTGCTGCAGCAAGTGAAAGACAAGAAGCTGCGTGCCACCCTGCGCACAAAGGAGGCCGAGGCGAGGCTGGCTGCGCGCATGGCTGCGCAACAGGAGCTGCTGCTGCCGTCGGAGGCAGGATACATGGAAAGCGATGGGATGGCCAAGACATATCAGTTCACGCAGGCGGAAATTGCACAGAGCGTGGATTTGCAGAGCGCGGACAAGGTGAGGCGGCGGACTTTTTCGTGGCGAGTGCATGACCCCTGCGCTGCTGGAGACTGACACCCAGATGGCAGATGTTTGAGTTGCAGCTGGAGTTTGGGCCGTACCAGTGCACATACACACGAAACGGCAAGTACCTTGCACTGGGAGGCAAGGTGGGCCATGTGGCGCTGCTGGAGTGGAAGAAGCACAAGCTGCTGAGCGAGTTCCAGGTGGGCCAGCAAATCCGGTGCATTCGCTTCCTGCACGACCAGACCATGCTTGCAGTGGCACAGAAGAAGTATCTATTTATGTACGACAACCAGGGGGTGGAGATCCATTGCCTGCGGGACCAACTGGAAGTGAATGCCATGGAGTTCTTGCCGTACCACTACCTGCTGGCCACAGTGGGCAACGCAGGCTACCTCAAGTATCTGGACACGTCGACGGGTGCGCTGGTGGCACAACATCGCACTGCGCTGGGTCCGTGCAGCACCATGGCCCAAAACCCACGCAACGCAATCATCCACCTGGGCCACTCCAACGGCACCGTGACGCTGTGGAATCCCAACATGAGCAAGCCTTTGGTGAGCATGTTTTGCCACCGGGCATCGCTGAACGCCATCACCATCGACGCGTCGGGTACATACATGGTGACCGCAGGCATGGACGGCCTGGTCAAAGTGTGGGATGTGCGCAAGTACCAGGAGCTGCATTCATACTTTGCATCTACTCCTGCACAAACACTGGCCATTAGCCAGCGGGATATGCTGGCAGTGGGCTACGGAGGTCATTTGCAGGTGTGGAAGGACGCCTTGCAGCACAAGGTGCAGTCGCCTTACTTGAAGCACACTGTCAAGGGCGCGTCGGTCACCAACGTCGAGTTCTGTCCTTACGAGGACGTGCTGTGCATGGGCCACTCCAAGGGCATGGCAAGCGTGCTGGTGCCCGGCGCAGGAGAGCCCAACTTTGATTCGCGCGAGGCAAACCCGTTCCAGGCAGGCAAAGAGCGCAGCAACAAGGAAGTGGCCACGCTGTTGGACAAGATCCAGCCAGAGATGATCACTCTGGACGAGGACCACGTGGGCAAGGTGGACCGGGCACCGAAAAAGGTAATTGAGGCCGAACGCAAGCTAGCACGCGAGGCCAACGCAGCGGCAAAGGGCATTGCGGTCAAAGGAGGCAAGAAGAAGCGCAGGTTCAAGCGCAAGCAGCAGAACGTGCTTACAGAGGCCCGCCTGGCCAAGCGCAAGGCCAACGAGGAGCGTCTGCTCAAGAAGAGGGCCAAGGAACGCAAGGAGCGCATGGCCGCTGCAGCTGCGCAGCTGTCCAAGCTGGATTCGGGCATGAGCAGCCGCACAGCAGGTGCAGGACAGGCAGATGGTACTCAGGAAGGTGGATCCAGCAGCAGCAGCAGCAGCAGCAGCAGCAGCAGCAGCAGTAATCATCCCAACCAAGTACTGTTGCGCTTCCGCACCAGTGCTACCAAACGCCGCAAGAAGAGCGGAGCCAAGAAGGGAGTGCATCGTGCTGGACAGGGCAGCAAGAAGCGCGTTGGGCGTCGTGGGTGACAGAAAATGGACGCTGCTTCCTGCCATCCTCTCTCACACACACAGTGGTCATTGTCGATGCCCATCCCCCATCCGTACGAATTCCATCCTTTCAGCCGCATGCCAATCTCATCCTCCTGGTGATCGGCAATCTGGCAATACAGGCTGTCGCACCGTCGCGACGTGCCAGCCAACCCCGGCAAACCATGACAAGCACCACCGAACAGGACGTCCTTGCCATGTTCCAGGACTACGCAGGACGGCTGGACACTAAGCACAGCGTGCGGGAAAAGGTGATCAAGGCGTCGAGGGACATCACGGCGGAAAGCAAGAAGATCATCTTTCTGCTACACCGCTTCACGAAAAAGGGCGGCAAGGTGCTGGGCGAAGCAGAGACGAGACTTCACAAGATGGGTACCCGTCTGCGCGAGCTGATGGTGCTGCTGCAGGACGAGGAGGGCGACGCGCAGGACAACTATTGGCGCTTCGCTCGCAGCTTCTCGCCAGCCGTCCAGGAGTTCCTTGAGGCGCTCCTCTTCTACCATTATCTCCTGGGCAATCGTGAGATAATGACGTTGGAAGAAGCAGAGGCGTTTGTCAACGCAGAGGAGGCACCAAGCCAGGAGGGGGAGGCAAACTCCATGGACGTCGAGGGCAAAGAGGACGGCGGCAACGACGCACTTCCCTTGTTTGCCATCACTGTGGACGATTACTTGCTGGGTGCCACAGACGTCACGGGAGAGCTCATGCGGCTATGCGTGAACTACGTGGCCGAGGGCAACCACACGGAACCCTTTGTCATCAACGAGTTCCTCAGCAACTTGTACAGCCAGTTTGCCAGCATTCAGCTGCAGGACCGCGAGTACGGCAAGAAGATGGGCACCATGAAAAACAGCCTCGCCAAGGTGGAGAATGTTTGCTACAACGTACGTGTGCGTGGCAACGAGTTTCCTAGCAAGCTCCTCGACACGTCAAGCGGAGGTGGTGGCGATGACGAGTAGCTTGTCTCCCCGTCACACACACACACACACACACACACACACACACACACACACACATACACAGATGTGTGTCAATTGCCCCTTGCACATCAATCCGTCTTGAGGTTTCACAGGCTGCTCACGACCACGCGCCGTGTCACGCAAACAATGAGCAGTAGCAGCAGCAGCAGCAGTAGCAGCAGCGGTAGCAACAGCAGCAGTGGTAGCTACGGGACTGATGACACCGAGCAAGACACAGTGCAGCTGTCTGTGCAGCTGATCGTACGTGTTGCTCCGTAGATCCAGAAATGGCGCGACCCGAAACTGACACGGACCTCACATCATTCACAGAAACAAGTCACGGGCACAGAAGAGCTCTCTGGTCTGCGCCAACTCGTGTTGGCAAACTGTGGCTTGGCCAGCATTGAGAATCTGGGAGTCGTAAGTTGGCGCGCGTCCTCAGTTGCGAAACGTTTCTGCTCACGCCAACATTTGACCCGGCTCCGGTTCCGCCCCCCCCCACCCCCTCCCCCCGTAGTGCCCCAAACTCAGCACCCTCGATGTGTCCATGAACCGCATCACCCACGTACAGAACCTGGAAGACACGCCTGGGCTAGTGGAGCTGCACCTGGCCGGCAACAAGCTCTCCTCCCTCGACGGCATGCCCAAGCTCAAACACCTGCGCCTCCTCAATGTGTCCTCCAATGTTCTCCAGCATTTGGATGGCCTTGAGAACGTGTCTGGCCTCCACACCCTGCTGTTGGACCACAACCGCCTCGAGGAGATGAGCAAGGTGCGGCACCACGCGAAGCAACCCCTCCCCTCATTCTCTGTGCAATGTCCACAGGCCACACACTGACATTGACTTGCACAATCACAGCCCTTATCCAGACTCACCAGTCTGACCATGCTGGACATGTCCTCCAACGCTGTAACCAGCATTTCCAACCTGCACCTCAACCGCAAACTCGAGGTGCTGCTTTTGAATAACAACAGCATCCGCGAGATCGACGGCCTGCGCACGTGCCAGTCTCTTCAGGAGTTGCATCTGACAGGCAACAAGATCAGCAAGAAGGTGCGCAACCTAGAGCAAACCCCGTATCTGAAGGTGCTCAAGCTGAACGCCAACCGCGTGGCCGATCTCTCTGTGTTTCCCGTCATGCGCAACCTTCGTGAACTCCATCTCGCCGACAATCGCATCAGCGATCTCCGTGCCCTGTGCACCCAGAAGACTCCCTTTCCTCGTCTCGAAATGCTTGATCTTGCCGCAAACACCCTCGTGAGCATCCAGGACCTGTACCTCGAGCGCTCTTTGGTGCCTTTGGCAGACCTCATGGAGATTCGCCTTGACGGCAATCCCCTGCTGCGACGCGACCCGGACTACGCCGCGGCTATCCTGCGGGAGTTGCCCCAGGTCGACTTTGTGGACGAATGGGAACGTGACGAAGATGGAAACGTGGTGCATGGTGACTATGAGCCCGTTGCACCGCCTCTGCGTGTGGAGGGCGGCTCTCGTGTCCAGGGGGGACCTGGAGCCGCAGACGCGTGGAACGACCCTTTGAGCGACCAAGCCGTCGCTGATTTCAAAGCGTCCCTGAAACGTATGACATCGCTGAAACAGCGCATTGCTACAGACAGCCTGGAAGACGACGACAACGAGAGCAAAGACGCGACAGCGAACGGAAGGACAGCTGCAGCTTCGCGTGCTTCCCAACGTTCCAACGCAGGCGACGAACCAGTCATTCTGCAACACATGGTGGATGACGACACCCTCGAGGCGAACATCATGGATTTTCGCATGGCCTGCGATGCACTGCGCAGCAGAGTGCAGGTCGAACTCGGCATCTTTGACCCCCCGCAGAAGCAGACCGCGGCGGCGGTTGCAGGACACTCGTCGTCCGGCTCCATGGCCATGGTCAATGACGACTTGGATGACATGCTCTCCATGCGTCCAAACAAGATCCGTGAGCTGGCCACACGGTATGTGCGCGACCAAATTTCACTCGACGATGACGCCAGCGCAGACGATGCTATGGACGACGACATCGAGCCAAAGAACCCTGCCGATCGTTTCCACTACGAGTATTCGTCGCACCTGACCAGTATCATCGACGACGTCGTGCGGCGCACAACAGAAGAGTACGGCGACGCTTTCCTCCACCAAGACGATAGCGAGGATGAAGAACAGGATCAGGTGCAGGGAGTGCAGGCCCAATCGTCCGCCTCTGCACACAATCCCGACGTTGATGTGGTCATTGCGGCATCGGATCTGCGACGCGACGACGCCACAGCCAGCAACCCATACGCAGCTTACTTCCAGATGAGCAGGGAGCGCCGAGAGGTCCTTGAACAGGCGCGTGCTTCGTCATCCATGTCTGAGAGCTACAGTGCTCGTGCTCAATCCCGCCTATCTCAAGCCACAGGACCTCGTTCTCCATCGCGCACTCCCGTCCGAGACCTGCCCTACCGCCAACACGTCACCCTGGACGATGACAATGAGCAGAGCCACAGTGGCAGCGATAGCGATGATGACGACGACGACCTCATGCAGGATCTGGTGGACAAGTACGAAGATGTGTTGCCCAGCGAGGACTCGGACACCTCTGAAGACCAAGCCGCCGCCATGGCACCGACCCCACCCAGGCCCAGCACATCATACAGTCAACGCTCCACCTCGCGGCTCTCCCAGCGACCAAGCACGTCTGCAGGGCAGCGTCCAGGCACCGCCGGCTCAGGCATCCACGAGCGACGCACCATCGGCCCCTCAGGCACCTATGCCAACTATACAAACCAAGACGACGGTGCAAACGACGACAACGACGACGACGACGACGCGCATGAGGACCAAGACGACGTCCGCTCGTCCTCGCGCCTCAGCGCACGTGGACGGCTACGCGACGCAATGCGATTTGCCACCAAGCGCGACGGAGTCCCTTTAAAAATCGTCTTCAATCACAAATGCCCCCTTCTTGCTGATGTTCTCTGCAAACTGAGCGTTCTCGCGTGCCTTTTGTTCCTCCAGACGTTGGCGCATTGCCTCACGCTGCGCCTGCAGGCGCTGGTTCTCCTCGGCACGACGCGACGCCTCCTCCAACTGCGTGCTCATCTGCTCCACCTCTTTCTTCTTGTTCGACGCCAGCTTTCGCTTCAGGTTCGCCGCCAAAGCCATACCAAGCCGGTTGCGAGTCTCGTTCTTCGACTCTGTCTTGCCCTCACTCGCCTTGACTTCGCTTGCAGCCTCCAAAACCTGCTGGCGCTCCTGCGCACGTTGCTCCAGAAGTCGCGCACGCTCTTCCTGCACGCGCTTTGCACGCTGTTCGGCCTCGGCGGCCTGCTTCTCTGCCATCTCCTTGCGCTGCATCGCTGCAGACGCCATCAGCTGCCGCTCGCGCTCCCGACGCTCCTCCACCTGCTTGGCAATCTGTTCGATGTACCTCTGCTTTGCCTCCAGCTCTTCCTCTCGCGCCTTTCGTCGCTCTTCCTCCGCTGCCTTTTGCTGCGCCATCCGCGCTTCCAATGCTGCTGCTCGCTTCTCCCGCTCCTCCGCTTCTGCCTGCGCTCGCTCCTTCTCCGCTTTGGCCTGTGCTGCCGCTGCTGCCGCTGCTGCCTCAGCTGCCTCAGCTTCTGCCGCTGCCGCCGCTTCTGCCGCCTGCGCTGCACGTCGCTCCTCAGCCTCTGCCTGCGCGCGCTTCTTGGCCGCTGCTGCAGCCTCTCGTGCACGAATCTCTTCGGCTTCCTCTTCTGCACGCTGTGCCTCTTCCAATGCACGCAGCTGGTCCTGCTGCTGTTCCAGCGCAAGCGACATTGCAATCGCCGCCTCCAGATCCGCCTGTTCTCGAGCAAGCTCCGATTCCATGCTCTCGCTCTCCATCTGCGACGCTCGGATCGCTGCTGCAACCATTTCTTCCATCTCAGAACTCAGTTCAGCCTCACTCTCCAGCGACTGCTGGCTCAGACGGATAGCTTCTTCCAGCATCCGTTCTTCCTCGTCGTCCAGCTCCTCCTCCTCCTCCTCCTCCTCTGTTCCCTCGCCCTCACCTTCCTGTTCCCCCTCAGGTACTGCCCCTGTGTTGCTGTTTGCTTCAGCAACTTCCTCGGACGATGCCCCACTCTCCTTCTTCTGTGCCAAGGTTGCGTGTGGGTGTCAGCAGTTCTGTGCGGCTCAACGCTGCTCCCGCGTTCCTCTCCACTCACCTGCGCCTGCACGGCATTCCTCTCCGCCTGTTGAAGCATGCGTCGTGCCTCTGCCTCCAGCTGCAGGTTACGTGCAATCATGCTCGCCTTGAAGCTGACAAAGTCGTCCGCCATCAACACCTGCGCAAACGCTTCCTGGTCCACATCCGAACTCAGCACCTGCACGAGGGCTCCAGCCAGCTGATCCTCCGTCAAGCCCATTTCCTCCACATGCGAGCTAAACAGTGTCTCCACAAGCTCCGAGTATTTCTGTCCGCGCGTCCATACACGCCCAAAACGGCCCGATTGTGTGAGCGCGCCCTCACGGATCTTGCTCCATCTCCAACCCCCTCTTTTTTCCCGTCCCCCTTTCCATCCTCATCCCCAATAGCCTGCATCGTCCTTTCCCACTGCAATCCGTGTGCATGCAATCCACCCTCCGTCGTCACCCTGTCCCGTGGCCACGCACTCACCTTAAACACCTCCATGTGTGCAAACGAGTTTTCCTCCTCCGCCCCAAACACCACGCAGTTCCGGTCCACAAACTCGTTGATCGGCGTGTCCCAGAACGGGGATTGCAGGAATTGGATCATCGACTCGAGTACCCAGTCTTCACCCGCTTCACTCATGATTCTCTCGATGCGGAATTTCTCTGCCTGCCACGTCGCCATGCCCTGGCGTCGCCAAACCGAATTCCCCCCCCCATCATGAGCTCTCGTGGCGTCCGGGCAGAAGGCACCGACGGTTCCGACTTTAGCTTCCGCGAAAAGGTCGAGTCCTACTACCAGACCATGGCCACGTCGCGCAAGAGCTTCCAGCTGTGGATCAAGCTCACCGCCCTTTACTACCTCCTCGCCTTTGTTGCCATCTTTGCCTCCTCCCAGAGCACCCTCAAGTGGACCTCTCTCCCTCCACTCCACGGATATGCAGCCATGACCTGCGGCGCCTTTCTCAGTGCCGGTGGCCACATGTTTGTCAAGTCCAAGAACCGCGTCATGCTCCTCATCTACGTCGTCCTCTCCTTTGTCCAGGTCGTCCTCACCGCCTACCGCGGAGTCATTGCTCACTTCCTTGCCGACTATGCTTCCGACCCTGCCTTTCACTCCCAGCTCTGGCTCATCCCTGTGCTTATCAACTCCTTTGGCGTCGTCGCAGTCTCCATGGCTGCTCGCTCTGCCCTCACCCTTCGTCAGGCGCTTGTGGAGCAGCAGTCCAAGAAGGCCAAGAAATGAACACATTCCCCTTGTTCTTCACATCTGCCCACCACACGCCTTGCCCTCACACCGCCAACCATGTCCTTTGCAAACGTCCTCCTGGCCGAGCTGCGTTCCCTCTCCTTGGAGGCCCGTCGCAAGTGCCCTGCCGTCAAGGAGGCTGCAGAGCGGGGCATTGTCAAGGTTCGATCCCTGGGTGATGGTTCTGTCAAGCATGGTGTGTTCCCTGAGCCTTGTTTTGGCCGCAGTCTTTCAACCCTTCCCCTCTTGCCCTCCTCCGTGACATGCCCACGACCTCTCCGTGCCCTTCTCTCAATGCCCTTTGGCTTTCATGTTTGTGCACACACGATTCCATGCGCTTCGTTCCTCTCTAAACCCCCCATCGGCCTTTGTCCACCCGACTTGGGGTTTTGGAATCCTCCTCGCTGACGTCGCCGCCCCCTCCTCTCCTTGTTGCCCGGGCTGCCTCTCCGGCCTCGCCCTCCGTTCCAGTCATTGATTCCGAATCCAACGACTTGCTGCAGCCCTTTCTACTGGCATTCGAGTCGGCGCAGCCCAAGCTCGTTCTCATCAGCGTCAGCTGCCTGCAGAAGCTGATTTCACATCACGCCCTCGCCCCCGGCGTCGTGCCATATGTCCTACAGCTGCTCTCTTCCCAGGCCAACGAGATCACCTTTTCCACAGAGCCCACTCTGCAGCTCAAGATTCTTCAAGCCATCCTCTCGCTTCTCACTGGCGACGAAAGCGTCTCCGGCGAACCCCTCGCAGAGGCTCTGCTGATCTGCTTCCGCTACTACGCCAGCGACTATCCCATGCTCCAGATGACCGCTGCCATTGCAGTGCGTCAGGTCACCGACGCTGTGTTTGACCGTGCTCAGTCCTCCCTGTCCTCCCTGGCCGACAGCTCCAACGTTGAGCACCAGCTCGCCAGTAGCAGCGCCTCCTCCCCCGCCGTCGACGACTCTCAGGACGACAATCCGCTTGTGTTTGACGCTTACATGCTCTTTAGGGACCTGTGCACCCTGGCCAACGGCGACGAGTCCTTCTGGATTAAGCTGGACATACTCGACGTCTGCTTCAGCCTGGAGCTCCTGGAAACGTGTCTCCAGGGCCACCGTGAGCTCATCCACCAGCACGAGTTTGCCTCGTTGGTCAAAGAACGTGTGTGTCCCCTCATCATCAAGCTCTTCAGCTACAAGGACGACTTTGCCATGCAGGTCCGCCTCACACGCCTCCTTGTCCTACTGGTGTCCAGCTACAACACGCTCATTGTAGGTTCATGTCCCGCTCCTACCCATCTGCATTCCTTTCCATGCATGTGCACCCACTCACATTACACCTTGCCCTCCATGCAGCCGACCGAGGTGGAAATCTTCATGACGCTCGTACTGCGCAACCTGAAAATCGAGGAACCCATCTGGCAGGCAGGTCTGGCCCTCGAGTTTGTGCGACAGAGTGCAGCCACGCAAATCAACCAGGGTGCGTCGGATGAGAACACCATGCTGTTCCTGTTTACACACTACGACGCACGCGAGGGCGCGAGCAACGTCTTTGGCCAGATCATGGACATTCTGGGCAAAACCATACGCGAACACTATGAACCGGAACAACAGCTGCGCATTCGCACACATGCACGCAAACCTGCGCTGCTCTCTCATCTCAACGACGACCAGCCACCCACACTGGACGACAGCTACCGCGTTTCAGTCGCCGTCGAGGGGATATTGTTGACCCTGGGCAATCTCGACGCACTCATCTCCACCTTTGAAGCCGAGCCCGAGAGTGAACCTGCACAGCAGCTGCGCGACACCCTCGCCAGTATGCTCGAGTCCAGCTGGCCCTCCTTCCTCGCCGCCCTGTCCTGCCTCATCGTCGACTCGCAGGACAGCGTGCTGCTCGAACAGGTTCTGGGTGCGTGCACATCTGTCACCATCCTTGCGGCGCGCCTGGACCAAACAACCCCGCGCAACGCCTTTCTCACTTCCATCTGCCAGTGTGCCGCCCCGTCCTCCGGTACCGGCACAACTGCAGGCACCGAGACGACATCGCACACCGACTCTCCTGGTCACGATGACGCAGGTGCACGTCTCACACCCAAGAACATGCTGGCCATGCGTTCGTTGCTTTCAATCGCACGCGCAGTGCCCCAGCATCTCGATTCGTCGTGGCAGCTCATTCTCCAATCCCTGCAACGCCTGGATACCCTGCTGCTGGACAGCGGCCTCGCTTCCGTGCGCTTTCCGCTGGGCATGGCCAATCCGGGCTCGCTTGACAGCAGCAGCCGCAGCGGCAGTGCAAACAGCCTCACAAGCATGTCCTCTTCACATTCTGCGGACAATCTTTCGCAGCTGCTGCAGGACGGCGACGACGCAAGCAGCCTCGCTCTGTCCATGGATGAACTGTTTCTCGGTACGCACCAACTGGATGACACCACCCTGCTCGTGGTTTTGGAAGCCCTGGCCGATCTGTGCAACGTCCAGCTCGCTCAACCCGAGCCAAAGGTCCGCGTTCAGCACAGCAGCAAACGCACACCACGGGCCGGCGCCGGTGGGCAGTCCCATCGCAACACTTCCATCGCCCCCCTTTCTCTTTCCGATCCCAGCGACTACAGGCTCCACGCCGCCGCCAGGTTACTCCAGGTCGCTCTCAGCAACCAGGGACGATTGCAGCTCTACTGGTCTCTCGTGGTCAAGTTCCTCGTGGGCATGGCAACCCACGAATCCGCAGGCGTCCGCTCCTTTGCCGTCGATGCCCTCACAACACTCATCAACACGGCTCTGCCACAGACGTCCCTAGTCAACTTCCAGAACGACCTTCTCGAGCCTCTGTTCGCCCTGTCGCTCCTGGAATTCGTGGACACACGCGAGCAAGTTCTTGGCGAGCTGTTCCACATGCTGGAGAACAATGGCCAGCATGTGAGCAGTGGCTGGGATCTGCTCTTGCCCCTCCTCAAGAGCGTTTGCCAGCGAAACGATGGCCGTCCTCAGGCAGGCGAAATCACCAGCGCCTTCAAGTGTATTCAACTCCTGTGCACAGATTTTCTCACCTTTGTCCCACGCACCTCTCTCGACGTCTGCGTCAGTGTCATTGGCGAGTTTGGCCTGTGTCTGGCCGATCTCAACATCTCCCTCACAGCCGTCAACCTCCTCTGGACATTTGCCGACTTTATCCAACAGTGCGAACACATCGCCATCAACGACAACGACAACGAATATGCCAACGTGCGCACGGGCAACTCACAAGACGATCAAGCCTCTCAGGCAGACCAAGCGCAGCGCCAGGATGCAAAGGTGGCCCCCTTTTGGCAACAGCTGTGGCTGCGTCTGTTCAACCAGCTCCAGACTCTGTGCCTGGACGAACGCTCAGAAGTGCGCAACTCGGCCATGCGCACGCTCTTCTCCACCCTCAATACACACGGAGGCGCATTGGACGCCGAGCACTGGAAGCAGTGTATGCGGGACGTGCTTCTGGCGCTGCCCCGCACTGTGGAACATCACGCTGCTGCACGTGAGAGCGACGACGTGGTAGCACCCGAGCTGGGCAAGGATCGTGGCAAGTCGGTGGTCATGCTCGTCCACCACTCGCGCAACACACAGAGCAAACAGTGGAACGAAACACGAGTGCTTGTCCTGGGCGGCGTCGTTCGTGTCGTAAAAACGTACTACGTCGTTCTTCGACAATTGGAGGGCTTTGACGAGGCGTGGAGCTCACTTATGGCCATGGTGCTTGCATCGGCCACCGATTTGGCTACGCGGGAACTGGCCATTGCCGGTATTCAAAGTCTGCGCGAGCTGATGGAGGCCAACACAGGTGACAACGGCTTCCCCGACGCTCATTGGCGCCAGGGCATGGATGCGTGGGAGCAGATTGTGCGTAGTGTGGCTCAGTCTGCGCAGACAACGCTGCCCCACGAGCGCCTGCTCGACTGCCTCATCGGCAGCCTCCACAAGCTGTATACATCCACCCGCCATAGCTTCTCTGGCCCCGATGTGCTTGCTCTGATCCATTGGGCCACCACGATTTCTGTAATCTGCATGCGCGCAACCAAACCCCACCTGACCTCGCAGAACCAAAACGCGCTGCTTCGGCTCGTCGAAGATCTGCCTCCATTTGACGAGCGAGCCCTGGTCGACCACGAACTGGCCTACCACTTGTTTGATATGCTCACTGGGTTCACCACAGTCATCCAGGTGCCCGACCAACCTCCGGTGTACAACACAGCGTTCGCCGTCAAGGCGCTGCGTGTGATGTCCAACTCGTTCGCTCGCTGTCCCGCTCATCTGTGCTGGTTGCCCTTTCGCGACCTGGTGCACACGCTGGGCGACCTCGTACTCAACAAGTATGAGCCGGACAAGGTCACTCACGTGCTCTGGGCGCCTGCCCTGGAGACATACAACGATCTCCTTGAGTTTGGGTTGGAAACCGTGTGTTCTGTGCACAAACTTGACGCAGACGACACCCAAACCATGTGGACACGCATCCTGGACACCCTGGAGAGCTGTGTGTTCCCGGGTCCGAGCCAGCGCGCAGCTTGGGATCAGCTCGTGTCGGAAAGCAAAGACAAGGCCAAAGAACAGGCGCAACACGCATCCAGGTCCCCGTACGCGTGGATGGACGATTCGCCCAAGGAGGACCTGATCAGCATGGAGACACGCCTGCACCGACGTCTCATGGGGATTCTCGCCCAAACCATGATGACCACGGCCGTGCACATTGACAAGGAGGTGCAGGAGCGCCTGTTTGGCCTGTTTGTGCGCGGATGTGGCAGCAATTCGGATGAGAGCTCGCAGGAAGGGCAAGAGGCCCCGAACGCGGCCGTTGCCCAAGCGTCGTTTGCAGCGCTGATGCGACTCAGTGCTGCAGGCAGTGGCAGTGGTGGTGCAACATTGCCGCAGCAAGACAGTGGAGACAGGAATAGTGAAGGAGCGAGTGCAGATAGCGTTGTTGTGCGTTCGATGCTTGTGATGCTGGGAGAAACTCGATCCCTACTGCGGACGGCTCCGGGGCGGGAAGAAGAGGTTGTGTTTGTACTGAGCCAGTTGGGTCAGCTGGACACGCAATGGCAGACGCTGGTCACCGTGCTAGCTCTCCTGGACGACGTGTCCGAGGAGGAGCAAACACGCGACTGGTCTCGCTACGGCAGCAAGTCCCACGTGGCGTTTCTTTACCGAGACCTGTGTCTGCTTGTGGCCACAGGCAGCCAGGATGTGCGTGGAGCCGTCAGCCAGCTTCTGCTCGAGTTTGGTCAGGGTCTGGGGCTGTGAGACAGCCGCGCTGTCAATCGGCGAGTGCCATTTCGTCCTCTGCATCGCTGCCGGGGCGTGACAACAGTGAAATGTACTCTGCGTTGGTTTCGGGCTTAAGAATGATATAAGCAAGGAGGAGGAGGAGAGCCACGACAGCAGGGAGCGCCACAAAAAGAGTGAGCCACGTGGCAATGCCGCCGATCTGGACCCACTCCACCAGTTGCAGGATGACAAGAAAGACGTTGAGAGTGATGATGATCGTAGCACACACCCAAGCAAGTAGGGCGATGGTTCGGCTGTTCTTGAAGGAGCGCATGAGGCGAGCGCTGCCGGTGAAACGGATGAGAGGAACAACAGCGAAAGGAAGCTGCATGGAGAGGAGCACCTGGGAAAAGATTAGTAGTTGGTAGGTGGCATTGTCTCCCATGATCATGATGGTGATCATTGCCGGCAGGATGGCTACCGCACGAGTGACCAGGCGACGAAGCCAGGGCTGCATCTTCAGCTCAAGGAAGCCTTCCATCACATACTGTCCCGCCAGAGTGCCGGTTAGCGTAGAACTCTGGCCAGAGCAGAGAAGGGCCAGGCCAAACGCAATGGGGGCCACCTTGCTGTTGAGGATGACCTCGAGCAGATCATGCGCCTCTTGGATCTGCGTGACAACGTGGCCACGCGTCCAAAAGTTGGCTGCAGCTACAATGACAATGGAAATGTTGAGGAAAAATGCCACGTTGAGGGACAGAAAGGTATCGATGAGGTTGTAGCGGCAGGCCGCTGCCAAGTTGTCGTCGTTCATGACAAAGCGACGGGATTGCACGAGCGCGGAATGCAGGTAAAAATTGTGTGGCATGACGGTGGCCCCAAGCATGGCAATGGCTATGTACAGCGAGTCTGGGGTCAAGGAGGGCACGAGACCCCAGGCAATGCCTGTGAGTGAAGGGGAGCTGAAGAAAATCTCAATGACAAAGCAAAAGCCAATGACAGCCAGCAGACCAAATATGATAAACTCGAGCTTGCGCACACCAAACTTCTCCACGCTCAAGAAGATGAGCGTGTCGAGGGAGGTGAGAAGGACGCCGAGGAGCATGGGCACTCCAAAAATGAGGTTCAAGCCCATCGCGGTGCCCAGCACCTCCGCCAAATCTGCGGGCCATGGTAACACGTGGAGGGGTCAGAACTACGACGACCAACGGCATAGTGCGGGTGCACACAGACTGCACTCACCTGTGGCGGCAATGGCAACCTCGCAGAGAATCCACAAGGTGACACAGACCGAGTGAGAATACTCGTCGCGACAAAGGCGAGCCAGATGTTTGCCCGTGACCAGTCCCAGACGTGCTGCGAGATTCTGCAGCAGAAGGGCGATGAGATTGGACATGAGCAGAACCCAGAGAAGGGAGTAGCCGAAGCGAGATCCTCCCTCGATATCAGTTGCCCCTGGAGGTGAAGGCAGTGCACAGGAACACACGGGAAATGCACAGAGTGCTGAGTGTCAGCTGCGGATCTGTGAAAGGACTGAGGGACAGGCTGTGTGCACGTACAGTTTCCTGGATCAGCGTCTGTGGGCCGTCAGCGACAAAGGGGTCAGAGTTTACGCGCCATCAAAGGGCACAGGGCTTCGGTGTGAGGCTCACGTACATGCAACGCTTACCAGGAGTCCTGGTCCGAGAAAATCCATCAACTTCCTCCAGTTGAAGCTGGAGGGACGCCGGAAGGAGCACGAAAGGGTGAGCGAGTGGCAAGGAAACGGACGGCTACACGGTGTGTTGGGGCACAAGAAACGGACGGGCAGCCACGTGCCTGTTGGGAGCATCGGAAAAGGTGACGTCGACTCTCCGATGATCGTCGTCTTGCAACTCGCGGCGCAAATGAAGCATGGCGTCCTGCATCTGGGCGGCTGGCGACGCCGGAGGCGACGAGGCCGGTGACGAGGGAGCAGACAACGATTGCGCCTGGATGTGGATGGCGCGGTCGTGAGAGCCAACCATGGGATGGGGTCCGTGGGGATTGGTGGACAGGGATGGGATTTGCTTGCACCGCGAGCGGGGAGGCAGCTGAAAACGCGCCATGAGCTCGTCCGGTCACCAGTTGCTCGAAGACATCGTCAAGCTCACCCTCCGAGCGTTTTACAGCGATGCGGAATGTATGGTGGTGGACGGCCTGCTGCGAGAAACCAGTCAACAGTACGTGGGAAGAGGACGGAAACGGAGACACGCCCCAGATTGAGGTCTCGAGCGAGCCCTCAATGCGCCAAACACGCGCTGAGACTGACAAACTCACCGGTGAACACTGCTGTGCTTTGTGGCCACACACTCACTCAGGTATGCCGTCAAGCATGAAGACCTTGCCAAGGCCGTGGGGCTGGGCAAGAAGCAAACGAACGAGATCCTCGTTGATCTCATGCAGCACAAGCTGGTGAAATTGTAGGTGGAACGCCACGTGTGCCCTCGCGCAGGGGTACACGCTCAGAGAGACCCCGTGGAGGCATGCACACGGCGGCCAGAGACTGACACGGAAGCCATGCAGCGAGTCGCGGAAAGGGAAGCTGCAAACTGACGAAGAGATCAAGCAGGCGGTGGAGGAGCTGGAGGCAAAGGACAAGGCGAGATGGAAGAGAAGTTGAATCCGGTCAATGTGCAAGTGGATTTGAACAATTACGATGGACGCGCGCTGCATCGAACGGCAAAGCGCAGAACAAGGAGGACGTGGCGCGGGCCTCCCGAGAAACTGTGGTACATCAACTACCCGCACTTTGTGAATGTGGTGCGGTGGCGTATCTACAGGATGGAGAAGGAGATTGAGGAGCAGATGGCCATGCTGCACACACACCAGACGTACCAGTGTCCAACCTGTGCGGCCAAGTTCACCGTGGAGGAGGCGCAGATGTGTCTGAACCCAATGCGTGGCGTGTTTGAGTGTCTCCATTGCGGCAGCGACCTTGAGGAGAACCGCAAGGAGAAGAAGGCCGAGCGCAAACTGCTGGAGCGCCAACAGGCGCTCAACGAACAACTGCACACGCTCAAGAGCAAACTGGTGGCCACAGAGAAGTATACCATTGCACGGGAGCATGCGCACTTCCGCTACATGGTCAAGAGCAAGAAGGAACGGGAGCAGGAGGTGGAGGAGCACAAAGAAGCGTTGGCGAGTTTTCGCACGCGGCAGGATGCACGTGCAGCACGATACAAGAGCGGCATGGGCACAGGATTTGACTATCTCAACGACGTGGGCACAAACCTGCAGGTGGAGGTGGAGTTGGATGGCGCTTTCAACGCAGCGTCGCTTCTGGCAGGCACACGCTCCACGTACGACCTGGCCCGCAGCTCGACGAGGACGAAAAAGGGTGCAACCTCATCCTCGTCTTCATCATCATCAGCGGCGGGATCGGCACAGGGGCAAGGGTCTGGCAAGAGCATGGACGTTGAGGATGAAGAACGCAACAATCTGCCGCGATGGCTGCAGCACGTGGAGGACAAGGACGAGCACACAGGTGGAGGACAAAAGGCACAGGATGAGGCACCGCGTGATGGGGCGGACGAAGAACACACGCCGTTTGCAAAGGTGGAGGAGGAAGAGGAAGCGCTGAGCGAGGCGGAACGGCAGAGGATCTACATGGAAGCGTACATGGCCCAGCTGTATGAAATGCAACAGGAGCAAGCAGCAAAGGAAGCAGAGGAAGCCAGGCGCAAGGAGGCGGCAGAGCGAGCAGAGAAGCGTGAGCAAGAGCTGTTTGGAGACGACAGCGACGACAGCGACGATGACGACGATGAATTCGAAGGGGTGGGCGAGGGAGGCGGTACGGATTGGGAGGACGAAGAGAGTAGCAGCGACGAGGAGGACGACGGGGAGGCAGTGATGATCCAGGTAGGAGGACAGCCTGTGCGATTGTCGCGGGTCACTCGAGAGGACCAGGAGCGCATGAGCAACGAGGAGTACATGGAATACTTTCGCAAGTTGGAAGAGGTGCGCTTTCAGGCTCTGGAAGGGGACGATGGTGAGGAGGAAGACGAGGAGGAGGACGAGGAGAACGACAACGGAGACGCAGCAACCAGCGCGGCAGACAAGGATCACGAGGCCATGCTGGCAGGAAAGTACGACAATGACGACGATGATGATGATGATGATGACGACGACGACGACGATGAATTTGTGAGTGTATTGGACACGAAACGGCAACGAATTGGGTGAAACACTGTGTTCAAGGCAAATCACTTGCCATGGATGGCCTGGAGAATGGTAGCCATGGTGCCAGTGACCATGATGAGGATGGCAATGACGACAAAGACGACGATGACGATGTTGCTGAAGGTCTTGGACCAGCCAAAGACACCGACACGATGGATCATGGCGGCGGGCATGATGAACATGATCATGACTGCGAGGAGGGAACCGACGAGACCAAAGACGAGGCCGACGTCGGGCACAAACAAAGCCAGGAGCATGCAAACGATAAACATGCCAATGGTGATGCCGTAGAAGCGGGTGTTTTCCATCTCGGAGGTGGGCTGGCCCTTGAAGGCGAGGGAGATGAGAGCAAGGCGTGCAGTAAAGTTGACCATTGGATAGGAAAAGATGCAGGTGATACCGATGCAGAGGCGGCCAATGTTGGCCAGGACGTTGTCTTCGCCGTAGTTTTGGCTGATGTCTGCCTTGGTGGCCGTGCCAAACTGCATGTAGCCAAAGGCGGCGGTGCTGGTGTAGAGGACGCCACAGATGGCCAGGGTGACGAGAATGACCTTGTTGAGGCGAGGAAGGGTCGGAGAGCGCAGCTCGGCATAGACCGGCACGGCGAGGACGTGGCATTGGAATGCAAAGCAGATGACGGGCATGGCAAAGAAAAAGTCTGGAGTGGGATTGAACTGTACCACGCTGGGTTCATACGCGGCGTGGACGCCGATGTAGGCGGCACTACTGTAGATGACAAAGCCGACGGTGTAGGCGGCGGCGAGGATGGCCAAGGAGGAGGTGAAGCCGAGAACCTTGACCTGCTTGAGACAGGTGAGGGGAAAGGTGAGGAGAGTGCTGAGGAAGGCAATGATGAACTTGCGCTGGACAAACAGGGAGCCCGCCGGGAAGAGGAGACGTGCAAGTGGCGTGAATGTGTCGCCAATGATTGTCAGGTAGGCGACACATGCACCAATGAGGTAGAAGAGGAGAACCAGTTGGCAGACGAGGCCCCATTGCGGACCAAGAATGCGTCCGACGAGCTCGTGGTAGCTGGGCGGGAAGTCGGTGCGAGTGGCAAACTGGGACAAGACCCAGAGGCCGGCGTAGCTGAGGATGATGAGAAAGACAGTGACCACGATGCCCGAGAGCAGACCTGTGGACTCAAACGCCCGCGGGAAGGCGAGGATGCCTGCTCCGATGGCGGCATTGGCCAGGTTGAAGGTGCTGTTTGCAACCGAGGCATGCCCACGGTCGAGAGCGGCGGTGTGATCCAGGATGGGGTCATACTTGCCAGCCGAGACGTAGCCCATGCGAGCACGGTCGCCTTGGTTGCCCTGTTGGATGTTTCCCTTTTCCATGCGTTGGGGATTCTTCAGAAGGTACGCGAGTGGAGTGTTTGAAGTGGCCCCGCGGCGGCCACGCAATTTCTCCATGGACGCATACAAGTACACGCCGAGCAGCGCTTACGACTCGCAGCATTGGACGACGAACCAGGGTGAGTGAAGATGGGAGGACGGGTGGTGTTGTGTGCGTGCGGAGAAGAGGCGAAGGGAGAGTGCACAGCTGCTGACGCGTGTGCAGGCCACCCTGTGTTTGACAACAACAACTCGTTGACGCTGGGTGCACGTGGACCCGTGCTGCTCGAGGACTACCACCTGATCGAGAAGCTGGCGCAGTTTGACCGCGAGCGCATCCCCGAGCGTGTGGTAAGTTTCGTTCGGGCGGACGCGAGGTTTTCGGAGGCGGCCACTTTTTTCCCCTCCCTGTTCCCGGGTGTGTGTTTGCCGAGTCGAATGATGACTCGTTGCGGCATGCAAACACTCGCCACGCACAAAAGGGGCGACCTGGCTGACAGGTGTTGTATGTGTGCGACGTTGGGTGGACATGGACACACAGGTGCATGCTCGTGGCGCCGTTGCCAAGGGCTACTTTGAGGTGACCAAGGATGTCAGCGACCTGACCTCTGCCGACTTTCTGCGCGGCGTAGGTGTGCAAACGTGAGTGGAAACGACGTCTGTGTGTGTGCTGTAAACAGTGAACGGGTGTGTGTGCACGTGCCGTTGTGCACACGGGGAGAAGTGGGCACCGTGGCGACATGAAACTGGGGAAGAGGGCCAGGGTTGAATTTGTTGCGCGCCGTCTCATGGTGCCTGAGGAGGGTGCACACACACACAGTGCAGAAGCACGGGGGACAGACTGTGCATACTGACACACTGACACACACCATGTCTGGCTTTGCGCAACTGTAGGCCTGTGCTTGCGCGCTTTTCGACGGTGATCCACCCCAAGGGCTCGCCTGAAACGCTTCGCGATCCGCGTGGTTTTGCTGTCAAGTTCTACACGCGTGAGGGCAACTACGACCTGGTGGGCAACAACATGCCTGTGTTCTTCATCCGCGACGGGATGAAGTTCCCGGACATGGTGCACTCGTTCAAGCCAAACCCGCGCAACAACCAGCAAGAGTCGTGGCGCTTCATGGACTTTCTGTCGCACCACCCAGAGTCGTGCCACATGCTGACGTTCCTCTTCCACGACGCAGGCATCCCCATGGACTACCGCCACATGGACGGCTTTGGGGTGCACACGTTTGTGTGGATCAACGACCAGGGCAAGGAGACGTTTGTGAAGTACCACTGGAAGTCGACTGCGGGCGTGGAGTACCTGCTGGACGACGAGGCGGTGATTGTGGGTGGGAAGAACCACTCGCACGCCACGCTGGATCTGTACAACCACCTGGAGAGCGGCCACGAGGCCGTTTGGACGCTGCACGTGCAGACCATGGAGCCGGAGAACCAGGAAAAGTACGACTTTGACCCGCTGGATGCCACAAAGACTTGGCCCGAGGATGAGTTCCCGCTGTATGAGGTTGGCCGCATGGTGCTCAACACAAACACGGACAACTTTTTCAACGAGAACGAACAGGTGGCGTTCTGCCCCGGGGTGGTGGTGCCGGGCATCACCTACTCGGACGACAAGCTGCTGCAGACACGCATCTTCAGCTACAGCGATGCACAGCGATACCGCCTGGGAGCCAACTATCTGACGCTGCCTGTCAACGCTCCCAAGTGCCGCTACCACAACAACCACCACGAGGGCGTCATGAACACGGTGCAGCGCACAGAGGAGGTCAACTACTTCCCGTCGCACTACGACTCGGCTCGCCACAGCGAAAAGTGGGCGCTCCGCTCCAGCGTGTACAGCGAGGGTCGCACGCGCCAGAAGCTGCCCAACGAGAACAACTTTGCGCAGGCCGGCGAGCGCTACCGCAGTTGGGAGGCACCCGAACAGCAGCGCTTTATCATGCGCATGGCTGCCAACCTGAACCACCCCAAGTGCAAGCCCGCCGTGCGTGCCATCTGGCTCGAGTACTGGAGCAAGTGCGACGCCTCTCTCGGTGAGGCGCTGGCCAAGATTGTCAGCATCCGTGGGATGAGCAAAATGTGAGCGAGAATGAAATGGGTTTGTGCATGCACGCACCTCATGATGATGGTGGACAGGGCGGCCACGCGAACACCAGCCAACAACAACAACCGTTCCCTAGTGAATTGCTCGCCATGAGCTCGAGCGTAGAACGGCATGACATGTTGCCACTGACAGTGTCTTCGTCGGTGCAGTGTGACTCGTGCTCCAAGTTCATCTGGGGGGTCACCAAGGCGAAAAAGGCGGCGCTGGAGTGCAGCAAGTGTGGCTTCATCGTGCACAAAAAGTGTGGCAAGACGTTGGACGATGGACTGGAGTGTCGCGGAGAGTCGGGACGGGTACGTGGTCGTCGTGTGTGTGTGTGTGTGGCAGCGCATGTGTGCAAGTGTCCCCGCGCCTGCCCAGGGTGGCCAGTAGACAATTGTTGCCTCAAAAGGGCCGCCCAGTCCTCACACCGTCTCGCTGACAACCAACCTGTGTGCCTGGACACAGAAACGCGCCGGCCAGGACGATGAGACCATCATGGCAGCCGGCGAAGGCATGGACCACATCTGGAAGACCAAGGATTTGACAGGACCCACGTTTTGCGAGTGTGAGTTTTTCGTCCCTCTCCAGGGCTTCTCCGCTCGACTCCCTTTGTCGCTCATCGTGCCTTTGCAGTGCCATTGCTAACACATCGACGTTGTACGGGCGCCGTGCAGACTGCAACCAGTTCATTTGGGGTCTTGCCAGGCAGGCCAAACACTGCACAGGTGCGTTCGCTTGTCCAGCCAGACGTCTTGGGACACAAGATGGCAGCAGAACGGTCCCCGGTTTCCAGCCTCCCCGTGCTTTTTTGGCCTTGTTCAACATCTCCACACACGCAACACATACACACGCACGTGAAGCCCCATGGTGCTCCGTTCACAGGGACATCTTCCCTGTCACATTCGCCATGATGATGCACAACGAGGCCTTCTGCCCCAACCCATTCACACCCTGGCTTGCTGCCCTTCCCCCACCTGCGTCTCACAGAATGCAAGATCATCGTGCACAAGAGATGCGCCAAGGATCTCGCCACACCGTGCCAAGGCAAGGAGCAGAAGGACGAGGGTGGCGACAGCGACGACGAGGACGAGGTTCCCACGTACGTCAAGCCCAAGGCGCCCATCCCGTTCCCAGTGTGCGTCGACCCGGTGTCCATTGCAGAGACGATCATGCTGCGCGAAACACAGATCATGTACTTCTCCCCTCGCCAGGAGATGCCCATGATGGGCACTCTGTACCTCACGAACTACCGCCTCTTTTTTGTGGAAACCAACCTGGGGCCAGCCAAGTACGACGACGACGAAAGCTCCCTCGACTACGTCAGCGACAGCGAGGATCTCACAAACTACTCCGTCAGCAGTGCAAGCTCGTTTTCCATCATGGAGTCCATTCCCGAGGGCGAGATGCCGCCAAAGCCCACCGTCATGGTCAGCGAAAGCGACGAGGACAGCTCCGTCGACGGCAGACCCAGTCTCGAGGCTCCGCCTCCGCCCGTACCGCCTCGAAAGTCCCTCCTAGCCAAACAGAAGGCTGAGGAGGAGGCTGCTGCAGCTGCTGCCGCTGCCGCCGCAGAGAGTGGCGATTCGGGCCAAGAAAACGAGGAAAGCACACCCAAGAAGCCCCAGCGCAAGGCTCCCAGACCACCGCCAGCTGACGACGAAGAGAAGCAAGAAGAGGGCGAGGGCGAGGAGGTGCCCGTGGAGCTGAAGATCCAGTCGCGTGGCCGAGCCATGACCTTCCAGAACAGTCTGTCATCTAGCTCGCCCCTGCACGAAAAGACGGCCTTTGACGAGGACGGACCCAGTGGCAGCGGCGACTCGGACCTGTTTTTTGCCAGCTCAGGTGCTTGGATGAGCCGCAGCGACGAAAACCAGGTCATGGTGGCCATGAGCGAGACGTTCATGCCCGTGACTATGATTCTGCGTGTGGAAAAGACAGGCGCCAAGAATCGGTTCAGCAACAGCGATCGCATGATCGAAGTGCACGGCAAGGACTGTCGCGTACTGCGCTTTGGCTTCAAGCCACACAGCAAGTCGCGCAGGCGTGTGCGCTACCTGCTCCTCAAACAGGCTTTCCCCTCGGACATCAAGCAACTGTTTGCATTCGCTCCCGTGCCAAACACCGCTTCTCTGTCGCCCCAAGAAGACGGGTGGAACGTGTACGACGCCGTGCGCGAATTCACCCGCCAGGGCATCGACAACTGTCCGGCCTGGACCTTCAACTGGGAGATCAACGTGGATTTTTCCTTCTCTCCAACATATCCTCGCACGCTGGTGGTGCCTTCCGAGGCTACCAACGACATTCTGGTTGGCTGCGCAACCTTCCGCTCAAAGAGCAGGCTGCCGGTCCTGTCGTGGATCAACCCGTCCAACTCGGCGACCATCACGCGCTGCAGCCAGCCCTTGTGTGGCCTGGTGCGACACCAGAGCGAAGAGGACGAAGCCATGCTGAAGCTCATCCGCGACGCCAATCCACGTGGTGAGAAGCTGCAGGTGTTTGACTGCAGACCCCTCATCAACGCCACGGCAAACACAGTCAAGGGAGCCGGATACGAGGACACCGACAAGGTGTACACCATGTGCGACATTGAATTCCTGGACATCGAGAACATCCACGTCATGCGCGAATCCATGGCCATCATGCGCAACGCGTGCAGCACAGAGCAACGCAGACGACGTCTCCAAGTTCCACGCCGAAGTGGAGAACAGCGGCTGGCTGACCCACCTGAGCCTTGTGCTCAAGGGAGCCCTCAAGGTGGTGGAAAAGGTGCAGGACGAACGACGAAGTGTGCTCGTACACTGCAGCGACGGGTGGGACCGCACCTCCCAGATCTGCTCCTTGGCTGAACTTTGCCTGGATCCGTACTACCGCACCATTGTCGGGTTCCAGGTACTCATCGAGAAGGAGTGGATCAGCTTCGGCCACAAGTTCCAGGACCGCCTGGGCCATGGTATGGAGGAGACCGAAGAGCAGAGTCCTGTGTTTCACCAGTTCATCGATTGCGTGTGGCAGCTGCTGCAGCAGTTCCCACAGCACTTTGAGTTTAACCAGTACTACCTCATTGCCATTCTCGACGAATTGTATTCGTGCAGATACGGCACCTTTTTCTGCAACAGCGAGCGCGACCGCGCCGCTCTGCATCTCAACAGCCTCACCACGTCCCTGTGGACGGACCTCAACTCCCTCCACCTCAGCGACTCGTTCCGCAACAATCTGTACCGCCCGCCGCCGCGTGGCAAGCGCGTGGTGCTCAAGCCTATCTCCAGCCCCAAGCGGATGCAGGTGTGGTTCTCCTGGTTCAACCGCTACGACTTTGCGTTGCAGACAGACGGACGTGCTCAGCTTGCATCAGTGCTTGTGGAAGACTTGTTTTGAGCGGGGGTTTGTTGGTTCAATTCTCTTCTCAGCTCTGTTCACAGCGCTGTGCGCAGGTTGCCTGCTTCGTCCAGCTGCAGCAACTGAATGTTCTGCGCATCCCAGAACACGCCGAGGTAGCGAAGAATGAGGAACCAAGTGTACGGAACCAGAAAGTCGTGGGGTTTGGCTTCGGGTCCGTATGTGAAGGCGAGGAGCGGATACTCGACGAGGTCGGCGCTCGGAAAGTCGGGCGTCACTGAGGCGATCAAGTCCATCACCGACTCCACAGTCATGGGATTGCCCTGCTCGGCGTGACGGTCAATGGCCGCAATGTAGAACTTGACAATGGTTTGCATGTTGGGCATGAGGTCTTGCTGGTGCGGCATGCTCGCGAGCTCCTGCACAAGCGATTCCTGTTGCATGAGTTCATACAGCAGCGTTGGATTCTTGGCCAGACGGTCCCCATGCAAGGCACTGTTGAGCACCTCCACACACAATCGAAGCATGTCTGCACACATGGCCTCCTCCGGAAACATGGCCACTGGCGGCGGCGTCTCTGGCACTGGCGGTGGACTGCTGCTCGACACTCCTGCTCCGCTTTGGCTGCTCTGTCCAGCCGAGATATCGTCCGTTGGCGCTGTTGACAGTGAGCCATTGCTGGCGTTGGAGCCGGAATCCTGGACGGCAGCAGTAGCCTCACCGGCCGACTCGTCCTGGTCTCCGCTGTCCTCCAAGTCCACGCTCATGTCAGCAGGTGGCGTTTCGTCGTCATCTTGTCCTTGTCCTTCTTCCGCGCCTTCGACTGCGGCGCCGCCTGCACCGCTCCCCGCGGAATCGCCTTCCGAACCGGTGGCACCCGGAGCCGGCTGGGCATCGCCAGTGGACTGCACAGCCTGTGCGGGTGACGTGACGGGAGAGTTGGATGGCACAGAAGCTGGTGGGGTGGCGGAGGCTGGCATGGCTTCGATCATGATGGGTTCACGCTGTTTGCCGTACTTCTTCTGCACCTTGAGGAATCGCTTGCGCAACATCTTGAGCAGGACGATGAGGCGCTGGGAGGCGTAGGGGTGCAGATTGACAAAGTGTGCACTCATGTTGCCCAGCGCAGCCAGGGCGTTGGACTGCACGTACACGTCTTTGGAGCCCGACAGGTTCTGCAGGACCTGCTTGACCAGCACAACGACAAGCACACTCTGGAGAGAGATGTCGTACAGGACACGCTCTGTGATCCAGGGCACGGTATCCAGGGTGGCTTCCACAGTCATGGCGTTGAAATCGGCGTCGTTTGTGAGCAGCACAAAGTAGATCAGACTCATGTATGTCTGGTGGGACAGCATCTTGCCCCCATGGAGGGCCTCCATCATCTTGCCGACCATCGACGCGCACCCTGGGTGGGCAACGACGTGGTCAAAGTACTGCGGGCAGTCGTACATCAGCGTGAAGCTCAGCAGATTGCTCACCTGCCCTGTGATGCGTGCATTGAGACTCTCAAACAGTTCGTTGAAGAACAAATGCTCCTGGTCTTCTTCTGTGGAGAGGTCTGTGGCGGTGACTGTGCGTGGTGGCGGAAAGAGGGTGAGTGATCCAGCGAGGCATTCTGAGCGTCAGAGAGTGAGGGGAGTGAGGAGACTGGAGAGACTACGTACACATGGACTTGAAGTTGCCCAGAGTGACCAAGCTGCGGCGATAGGGATTGCGCTCGGTGGGATAGTTGTGTGCCAATGCAAGGAGAAGAAGAAGCGAGCGGTCGGCCAACGGTGTGCGCGATCGGCTGTCGTAGATGTTGTAGGAGAACGGGTGCACAACCGGCACAAACACATATCCGTCGGGAAAGTCGCCCGGATAAGGGCGGCCGTTCATGTAATTCTCCAACAGTTGGCCGACAAATGCGACTGGATCCTCCGCATCTTCGATCATGGCGTCCATAAACAGATTGGGCCGAATACCCTGGGTATCTGTTGTGCCGACGTGGTTGCTGCTGCTGCTGCTGCTGCTGCCCTGTTCCTCGTCCGCTGCATCTGTAGTGTCCTCCTGTTCAATGTCAAACTCATCCGAAGCAAAGAGAGTGTTGCGTGATGTGATGGGCACGGAAAACATCTCCAAGGACAGAAGCGTAGCAATGAGTTCGACCACCATGCAGTGGATCTGATAGGTGTGGTCGCTGTGGTGATGGGTGTCAGCGCATGAACTCGAACGGTACAACCACGCTCAACCAATGCACAGCCCTTACTTCACAGGCACGTCCAGCTCAAAGTTGGTCAGTGTTTTGATGAGGGCAACGGCGAGGTCTTTTTCGTCTGCACGTGGGTGTGGGTGGGTGTTATTGGAGAGTCTTTCTGTGAGTGGGGGTGGGGGCACCTGACAAAGGCACAATGGTGCCAACGTACTCGTGAGAAACGCCATTGGGCCTTCTTCTTGCTCTTGACCATGCTCTTGCTCCTCGTCGTTTGTGCTGAGGGTCGCTGCTTCCCTGTGTCTCGTCGGGAGTGGCGGCGGAAGTGGTTTGCCCGCCGTCCTCCGCACTTGCATCCCCTCCCTCGTCGTCTTTCGCGCTGTTCTGTGCAGACGAGGCAGCCGTGTTGTCCTTTTCAGGTGCTGATGCCGACGTCGACGTGCTCGTGCTGTCGTGCAAGGTGAAAAAGTCTTCCCGCAAAAGCGCTCCGTCCACATTCTGCACCGCAAGCCTGGCAAACACCTGCACCCAGAACAAAGCGCGCACCAGACGCTTCCCAAACAGCTCGGGCAAGGCAAAGTCTTCCAGAAAGTCGTTGGGGTCGTCCAGGAGGTCGTCAAGCACCGCGTCCTCAGGTGCGCTGTTCAACGCTTCGCTCTCCTCCTCCACAAACTGCACCGCTGCCTTGGTCGTTGTCTGCAACATGGCAATGGTCGTTACCACCAAGTGCTGGTAGTTCTGCGTCAGCGCATTGTTGGCCTCTGTGAAAGGTGTGCGTGAAGTTGGAAGATGAGGTGCGGGGAGGCAGGTGTCAACATGGCCGGTTTCCGAGTGAAATCTCTCCACCGCCCCGAATCCAGGGAGTCGCTGAGTTTTTGCTCGATGCGCGCCACAGGGCCTCTTAGGGCATGTGTGTCACATGAAGGCACTAAATCATCACGCGTGGGCGTGTGTTTTGCACCCGGGACCACGGGGGGTGCCTATTGGTGCTGTGTGACGTTCGACGCAGGGAGGAAATGTGCTTCTCGGCGGCGGCGATGACGCAACTCACCCAGATCTTTGAACCAGCGCGCCGTGGCCCATTCAAGCTCCTTCATTGTGGTGCTGTCACCCAGCAGGGCATATTTGGCCGCAAGGTCGCCCGTGTCCATGTTTACGTCCTTTGACGCAACATGACACACAGTGGGCAAGGCGCGCAAGTCGCCGTCCAAGAACGCGTCCCAGAACCCATGTTCGGTGTGCTCATGGCTATTTGTGCCCTTCAATTCTTGGATAAACTCCAGTAGGCGCTGCTGCTGCTCCAGTCCGGCGGTGGTGGACTGTTCCGATCCCATCCTGTCACGCAAACTGTTGGCCGGCCGGTCGCAGTGATCCACGGCGGCTCTCGTCCAGAAAGGGCACATAGCCACGCCTGGAAATGGCATCCATGTGGGCACGCACACGTGTGGCTGCCGTCCCACGGCTCTTGGCCAGGAACACCACAATCATGATGAGGATGAGGCACACCACAGCAATCGAGGCGATCAGCACCGCCTCCATCTCCTGCCTCTGCTTCTTCTCCTTCTCTGCGTCGCTTGTGGCCGTCACTGTGCCATCCACTGTGGTTGCGTCGCCTCCGTTGTTCAATCCTCCGCCATTGCCACCATCGTTGGGTTTGTTCGGGTCGTTGCCGCCGTGAATGATGGGCGTCGGCGACGCTGTGGGCGTTGGGGTGCTGTCTGGCGGCGGCGGCTTGAGCCCAGCGGTGAAGCAGTTGCTGCTTGTGCCAAAGTCAGCCACGTCGAACGCACAGCCGTTGCTGTTGGTGGTCGAAATGGCACAGGACGCTGTGATGTCCTTGCACGTGGACAGGCACAGTTTGTGGCTGTTGGCCTGGCTGGGCGTGCACTCGGGGAAGTGTTTGTAGCATACAAAGCGCTGAAAGGCACCCTTTGCGTTGGGATTGCTGTTGGAACACGTGTGGCCAAAGTACTCTGCAGAAGCGGCCGCATCCGCCGCAGCCACATCCACATTGGGCATGACATCGTAGTCGACGAGTCCATTGCAAAAGTGCATCTTGGACTCGTCTGGCTTGTGGCATGTGGGTACGGTGCGCAGGTGGCCGCATCGTCGCTCATGCCATCGCAATCGCTGCTGGATGTGCCGCACAGGCTGGCAATGCCCAGGCACTGGCTGCGACAAGGCTGCTGCATAACGGTGGCATTGAGCATGGGAGGGATGAAGGAGGAACAGTACAGCGAGCGATAGTAGTCAAAGCGGCATGTGAACCGCGAGCCAAGCTGCACTTGTTCGATGGCACTCTCGATGGCTGCAGAGTTGTCCACAGCGTCCGATCGCGACGTGTATGAGACCCACGGCTTGCAGATGCCTGTTGGGCTGGCTGCCTTGAGACCGGGTGCCGCAGACACAGGACCAAAATCCAGTGGCTGGCAGTCCGAACTGCCCTTGGGCGCAATCGACCCGACACTGTGCGCTGCACACAGATCGACGCTCATGATGCTTCCGCAGCGCTGAGCAAACGAAAGACACGAGTCAAAGCAAATTGGCTTCTCGTTGCAGTTGCCCAGCTGCAGGGCGCACAGCAGTCGTTTGGCTGCATCGGCACAGCCCGGAAGCAGCAGATTGGCGGTTGTGAACCAGCGTGCTGACGAGCTCTGTGTGTCCACATACTCGTTGGCCTCCTTGATGAGGAAGGACGAGGTGTTGTAAGGCAGCATGTTGCAGGTGCCATGCGGCGCAAAGCACGGCTTGGCCTCTGTGCTGTAGCTCACCTGTTGCCAGCGCTGGCCATCCACCGAGTTGGCCACTTTGTTGTCCACGTTGGATGTGGTCAAAAATGTGCCCTTGGCGCCGCCCGCAATGGCAATTTGGCCTCCAGCAAGCACCGTTGCGGCCGCATAGCCACGCGCTTCAAAGGCGTAGCCTGTGGCGGGGCTGTCGGCTGTGTTATTGTTGCGCAGCGCTGTCCATGTACTCCCGTCGCTGCTGACATGCACATCTGCAAACGGGCTGCCGTTTGCATCGACTCCACCAAACACAAACAGCTGGTTGCCGCGCACGACCATATTGTGTGCATGGCGGGCTGGGAACTTGGCCGAAGCCGTCTTTTGCCACGTGACTCCGTCGACAGTGTTCCACACATCGTCCAATGCCACCTCGTTGGCGGCCATTCCTCCGCTCACAAACAGTTTGCCTTGGAACACAGCTGCTGCATGGCTGGATTGGGTGCAGGGACAGGATATCACACGCATGCGATCAACGATGTGGCATTTGCGTGGTCAGTGTCAACGTGTAAGCAATGTGTGTCCCGCTGTGCGTGAGGCCGGATAGCCTGGGCTGCAAAAAACAAAGGATCTTCGAGAACTGACCCTCCTCGTGCTCCAAAGCCGGTGTTGCTGGTCAGCTGGGACCAAGAGGAACCGTCTGTGGAACGGTAGACATCAGAGACAAAGGTGCTTGCGTCCTGGGCTCCTGCCACGACGTAGAGTGCGTTGTTGAAGGCGGTGAGGGTGTGGCGAAAGCGAGCCGGCAACCCAGGGTTGCTCACGGGCGTCCACTGGAAGCGCATGGTGGGCTGAGTGATGGTGGCGCGAAACACGTCTGTTACAGGCTGGTTGGCCACCAATCCACCCGTAAGCACAACGCTGCTGCCCAACACAGCCGCCGCTGCAGCGAAGCGAGCCGAAAGGAAACTCTGCTGCGGAATGTACCAGTCCAGTGTGTGTGTGGCACACACAATGGATGCCGTAGGCCCTGCATTGCCATCCAGACCTCCAATTAGACACATGGCCGTGTTGCTGTCTACCTGCGTCACCACAGCACTCATGGCCTGTGGTTGAAGGTAGTGGGTGGACGTGTTGAACACGCCCGCCGCATGGGCAGAGGACACGCTCAGCAAAAGCACAGCCAACAAGGAAACAAGAGCATGCATGCCTGTTCCTCCAGTCGCTGAAATTCGATGATGCATGCGGTGGGAAAGGAAAAGTGTGGGTACGAGCCCGCACTGCTGTTCATTCGCCGTGCCCGTGCTGTGCAACCACCGGGGCTCACCGCTCACCTCACCTCTCACAGCACAATAGACTGCAGCGAGTCTGGGATGGCTTGGATGAGCACCTCCCAGTCCAGCAAATCGAGACGGGAGTGAAACTTTGCAAACGGCTCCACGTATCTGGGGTCGTACTGCCGCTTCTGCACATGCGACAGCTCGCCCTGGCTGTCCACTAGGTCTGCAAACTGGGAGAGGACGGCGTTGGGGACAGAGGAGGGCTCAAACTCGTCGGGTTGGAATTTGACCAACAGCTGGTGGATGTGGGCAACACTGAGGTCTGGACAAACCTCTGCACGCACAGCGTCGTCCACAAGTTCCTGCTTGGGGATGGACAGAATGTCGGCCGCCTGGCGGATGTGCACGAGCTGGCGACTCCAGCGGCGGATCGGGAACGGGTGGGAGGAGATGGAACCTGTGCTGACATCCACGTGCATGGCCTGCACGTCGACGTGAGCCGTGTGAATGTCACCGCCACTGCTTCCACTGCTTCCACTGCTGCCGCTGCTGCCGCTGCTGCCGGGTGAGGTCGAGTCATCGACGACGGCGGTGGTTGATGTTTGTCGGCTGGCCTCCTGCTCGACCCAGTCTTCCAGGGAGTTGATGGCCATCTTGATTGCGAGGCCGTTGCTAAATGTACACAGGGTGCTGTTGCGCAACAGTTGGTCAAAGAGAAAGACGCCGATGAAGCGGAATACGTGGGACATGATCCTCACCGGCACGTCCGTGACCATATTGACGGCGCTGTTGATATTGCGGCCGTCGCGCAAGAGACTGGTCCAGTGGCTACCAAGTGTAGCTTTCACCTTGGCCAAGGCACGTGTGCTGGCTTCAGCACTGGCGGCGGCCGATGACGAGTCGTCGGCCAGTGCCATGGGTGATGGTCGTTTGAGAAAGGCAGACACCAGCGACGGTTCCAGATCGTCGCAGATGGTTTGCACCGTGGACTTGAAATGTTGATGCATGCAATCAAGGCAGGCGTCTTCAAACTCTTGCACGTACGATTCCGCCAGATTGTACTTGCGCACCTGGGAGTGCACAAGGTGCTGCAGCACACACAGGTTCTCAAGCCAGAACAACTCCTCGTCTGTGGACTGCGCACGCTCAAACTGATTCTGGAAGCAGGCAACGACCTCCTGCAGGAACGGGGCGCCGTACTTTTCCCCGACATGCAGCGTGTCCCATTTCACAATGCACTTGTACAACACACAAGCAGACATAAAGTCTTCCATCTGTCCACCTGCGTCGTCCTCCTCGGCGCTGTTTTGTGTGTCGTCGACGCCTGCATCTCCTGTGCGGTCGAGCAGGATGGAGCTGCTCAAGTCTCGCCAGGTGTGCCAATGTGTTTCAAACAGGGTGTTCAGCACTGTTATGGCTTGTTCCTCGCGGCTCATGGTGCCTGCGCTGTCTGTGCTGTTCATGCGTTCGCCGATACTGTTCAGATGCTGCTCGAGCAGTCCCTTTCGCTGGTTCTCCTTGCCGTGTGTGCTCCCTGTGCTGCTACTTGTGCGCAAGGCAATGGAGAGGTTGTCCACGCTGCGACTATGGCGATATGGGTCGTCGTCATCGTCAGCACCGTCACCACCCACGTCGTCGCCGTGAAGGTTGTCCTCAGTGCCACCCCTCTGGTCATTGATGCGCAAAGGGGACGAAAGGCGCGCAGAGCCAGCCTCGGCGCCCGATGTGTCGTCCAGAGTGTCGGCAAACATTTGTGCATAGCTGCCGGGCGAGTCCGAGTCCTTGGGTTCCAACTTGGCGCCGCCGCCGCCATTGCGCCGTTGTACGGGTGTGCTCGTGTGCATGGCCGACCGTGTGCTGTCCATACGGTTAAAAGGGACGACGGGGGGACGAGCACCCACCGTGCTGGAGCGTCGGCGCGTTTTGGTGTTGCGCGCTGCCCCGTGCTGAGGGGAAGCAAATAGAGCGCGGTTTGTCTGTGCCATTGCGTTGCCTTGGGTCGTGTCTGCAGGAGGAGCAGCGGAGGTGGTGATCGAGGGCGACATGAGCATGCTGTACTCATCCTGGGCTCCTTGTGGCTGACGAGCGGTGCTGCGTGACTGTTTCTTGGTGGATTTCTCCGCAGAGAACATGGATGTGAAAGATTGCTGCTTGCCCAGAGAGCGCAGACCTGGCGCTGAGCCGGGAGGAGGTGAGAACATGCCAATGGCAGACACAGAGCGGTCGTCGTGGCCGACCACAGTGGACATGGAGTTGCTGACGTCGCTCAGGTTGGTGCCAACCGAGATCTGGGACAAGTTGATGCTCTGGTAGGTCTGTTCTGCCGGTTCTTGGCCATCTGTGGCTGTGGTGGCGGAGTGGGTTTTGTTCTTGGCGGATGTGACGTCGGAAGAGCCCGGCCCCGACGTGCCGTCGTCTGCCCCTGGGGAAAAAGAGGTTTCCACATCAACGTCGTTGTCCATGGCGTCATTAGAGATGGCTGACACCCTGCTGATATCTGCAGATACATCGTCAGAGTCAAGGAGCTCGGCTGAGGGTGAATGTGACGTGGTCGTCGTCGTCGTCGTCGTGCTACTGTGTGCACTTTCTGTGTCATGCTGAGAGATTTGGTCGCGCAGCTGTGCGTGGAGGGAAGACGTCGGCTGCACAGCGAGAGAAGCTCGAATTGGGCTGCTGGTCTGGCCTTGGCCGCCGGAAAAGGTGCTGCTGCTGCTGCCAGAGCTGACACCCGTGGTGGATGGGCTCGCTGTTTTGGCATCCAGAGTCTTTGCCCGACGGCGGGAGGAGCTGGAGATGGGCGAGGAGGGCTTGCTACGCCCGCGGTTGCGTTCTTGAAGTTCGGTCTGCAGCTTTGCATCGCTGAACACAGGCTCCAGGCACAGCTGAAGCAACATGGGAGACGCAAACCGAGATGAAAGGGTCCAAAAGAAGAGGGGAAGGCACACGGGTGAGCACAATGGGAGGATGGAGCTCCGTGGTGGAAGGGAGGAGGTGGGGGGGGAAGTTGGCGCCTTGGATGCGCGCGCACACTTACGCGAAGCTCCAATACAAAGCCGCCATCGGCGTCGACGGTGCAAGAGACCTGGGTTGGTCGAGTGACAAGGGCATACTCGGCGAGGTCGATTGAGCACTTGCCGACGGTCTCCTTGCCCTTGCGATTGTCCTTGTCCTGATGCAACGTCAGCGAGAGCGATTTGGGCTCAAACTTGAGGCCTTCCTCATCCAGAAAGAGGGTGCAGCTGACGTTAATCATCTCCTGCCAGGAGGCAGAGCCGCTGGAGGAGTATGCCTTCTTGGTGGTTCCAGAGCGGCTGCCGCGTTTCCACTGCAGCCAGAGCAGGCGGTTGTCCTCGCGACAGCCGGTTAGATCAAGGACCTTGCACTGGAAGGTGGCCTTGACCTGCTTTAGGCCGCGATGTTTAAACATGGAGGCAGAAACAGCACAGCTGTGGAGACGTGATGCGGAAGGGAAAGGTGGTTGTGGGTTGGAATGAGAGCGCTGGGGGCGCCAACGCAGCAGCTCGGGAAAGGGATGGACGCGGACAAGCTGTTGGCAGAAGTGGTGGCGCTGACCAAGACAGCCAACCGGCTCAAGGCGAACGATCTGGTGTATTACAACACATATGACCACTTCCAAGAGGCCATGAAAAGCAACTCGAGCGAGGTGCTGGAGACGGTGCGGCGTCTGTTGACGCGCATGAACGAGGTGCCGTCGCTGTCGTCCAGCAGCCAGGGGACGCTGGAAACACGCAGGGTGCCCACACTGGACGACGCAGACGACTTTCTGGACGAAGCCGAGGCGTTTTCAAAGATTGTGGACCATCTGCTGTCCAACGTGGTAAGTTTGTGGGCCGTGCGGGGTGAAGGGCACACACACTCTGTGCAGACGCTGACACAAAGCACGGGACGTGGTCACAGGATGCGCTGTTGGACACGGCGACAGGAATGGATAGCCACACCAATGTGGTGGTCAAGGATGTCGGAGTCAGGGTACGTGGACACATAGGGGCAGGCCAAAAGAGAGAGTGGGTCATGCGCGGACAATGGGACAAGATCACAACCTCACACGGACGGCCCCGGGGGTCCACACACACACTTGCACACACGCACGCGGATGCACAGGATAAGCGAGGAGGCAAGTCGAGCATGAAGGTATTCCACGCAAAGAACATCCCGCGTCCGCAGCTGCAGTTTGGGGAAGAGGTGGACAACAGCAACAGCGCATTCGTGCCCAAGGTGCCTGTGGAGTGGACAGAACGGACAAACGAGGATGGAACGGTGGTGCGCGAGTACAAGCACCCCGTTCAGGATGCTGTGGACTTGTTGGATGCCCAACTGGAAGGCAAGGAGGACAACGCAGCTGCCGAGGCCGGGCAGCTCTATCTGCCTCAGCATCTGACACGGAACAAGGAGCAGCTGTACAAGGAACTGAACGACACAAAGTTGACATGGGTGGACACGCGCAGCGGGTTGGAGAGCATGTTGGACGAGCTGCAGGGATGCAGCGAGGTGGCAGTGGACCTTGAACACCACTCGCACAGGTCGTTCCAGGGATTCCTGTGTCTCATGCAGGTCTCCAACCGTGACCAAGACTGGATTGTGGACACAATTGCACTACGCGAAGACATGGAGTTGCTGCGCGGGCTGTTTCTGGACGCCAACGTGTGCAAGGTGTTCCACGGAGCGGACATGGACATCCAATGGCTGCAGCGCGACTTTGGCCTGTACATTGTGAACCTATTTGACACAGGACAAGCTGCACGCGTGCTGAATTACCAGAAGAAATCGCTTGCGTACGCCCTGAAGTTCCTGTGTGACGTGGACGCAGACAAGAAGTACCAGCTGGCAGACTGGCGCATCCGACCGATTCCGGAGGAGATGATGCGCTATGCGCGTGAGGACACGCACTACCTGTTGTACATGTACGACCGCATGAAGAACGAGCTGCTGGACAGGTCGGACGAGCACGGCAACCTGCTCAAGGCTGTGCTTCGTCGGTCGAACCAGCTGTGCCTTATCCGCTACGAAAAGGAGCTGTATACGCCGCAGGCTCACATGAAGATGTACCAGCGCAGCAGTGTGCGACTGGATGACTCGCAGATGCGCGTGTTGGCGGCCGTGTATGCATGGCGGGACACTGTGGCGCGAGAGGAGGATGAGGGCACCGGGTATGTTTTGCCCAACTACATGCTGCTGAAGATTGCTCAGCTGAAGCCCACAGACGACCAGGGCCTTCTGGCGTGCTGCACGCCCGTGCCACCGCTGGTGCGCATGTTCTCACGCGACATTCTGCAGCTGATCAAGGAAGCTGTGGCTGAGGGTGGCGAGACTGAGAGTGTGCCCAGCACACCCAAGATGTTTCAACAACTGGTACGCAAGCGAACGTTGCAGAGTGCAAGTGCGGGCAAGCCGGCTGTGAACGGAGACGGCGCAAACGTGGTCACACAAAGCAAGCTGAACGCCCTTGGCTGGACCAAAGATGCCGCTGGTGGAGGCGAGGCCATGGATGAGGAGCAGGAGCGTGGTGGTGGTGGTGAAGACGAGGTGCGCAAACTGTCCTTTGGATCGACTCCGGGGCGGTCGGTAAGCATGGCACGGCGAAAGGGCAGCTCTGGTCTGGCCAGCTCGATGGCACGCAAACGCGCAGCCCTGTCCACGGATTCAGACAGCGGCATGCACGAAGAAGAAGAGAAGCTTGCGTCGAGAGCAGCCAAGGTCCGATCTGGTTTTGCAGCGAAGCTGGCGGCACAAGATGGCCTTCTGGGCAGCCAAACGACGACGCAGGACAGTGCGTCGCGGAAACGGCCGCGAGAAGAGATGGAGTCGCCAGCAAAGGTGCCGGAAAGCTTTGAGGAGGTGTATCAGCTCAGCAGCATGGCCAAGGAAGAGCGTCAGAAACAAAAGGAGGCTGGAGAGGGAGGCGACAGGTCGAGCAAGGGTGTAGGAGGTGGAGAGCCCGACAGCAAGAGGTCACGCGTGGACAGCGAACAATTCATGAGCATGGTGGGCTGGAAGGAGTCTGTGGACAAGGAGCGAAAGGCAGCCAAGCGGACAACCAAAGAGTGGAAGGAGTTTGAGGCAAAGGACTATCGGGACCAGGCAGCGCGCAAGCGCGCATCGTCTTCTTCGTCATCGTCATCTCGGGAGAAGCGAGAGTACTTTGACCCTCATGGGACAGGAGGAGGGCGAGGACGCGGACGAGGACGAGGACGGGGCGGTGGGGGCAGAGGCGGAGGACGCAACGAAAAGAAGGGCAGCCACAGCAACGAACGCAAGCACAAACCATTGGGACGTGGCATTCGTCGCAACGACCGCACAGTGGTTGGCAAGCGTCGGTGAGGGGTGGAGGTTCCGTGCGAGACCGCATCAAAACAAAAACCCACCCGTTCCCACTGCTTGAAGAGGCAACACACGCACGATGGCCGCTCGAGGACGTGGATTGGTTGGTATTTTGCTAGCGTTGATCATCAACGTGGCAGCATTGGCGACAGCGACGCTGCAGCTCTTTTTCAACATCTCGTTCATTGCCGCGTCTCTAAATCAGTACTTTCCCAACACAATCGACATATCTATAGTGTTGAACACAATCAACGAGGCCATCAATCAGATTCCTGCAATCAAGTACGTCTTTGCGGTGGCGCGTGTGGGCCGTTTGCCCAGAAAGGGCAATGCCTCACGACGTTTGGGCGCCCTTTCAAAAAACACGTCACTAACGTCGACATGCACATGCACACGCTTTCGTCCCTGGTCCTGCTACTGGCGTTCTGCTTTTGCACAGTGTGGTGATTCCCTTTGAGTTTACAGTGCCCTTTGCAGAACTGGTGGCCTCGGTGCTCAGGTGAGTTTGCGTGCCAAAACGGGCCATCAGCCGTTTCGCGGCAAAAGTCAAAAACGGCGCCCGCTGACACCACCGCCCTCCGGGCCACTGTCCACGTTCCCGTGTGGATCCGGTGTGTGTGTGTGTGTGTGTGTGTGTGTGTGTTGGATCATGCTGGTTGCACAGGTATCTGCAGGTGATCAGGCTGCTGGCGCAGGAATGGAACTGCAGCGGTGGCACTGTGTGTGTCGCTCTGGTGCTCTTTGCCGTGTGCGGCAAGCGGCTGCTGGGCGTGGTGGCTGGAGAAACCATGTTCAAACTGTCCATCAAGAGCCAGGAAAAGGTGCGTGGGTCAAATCCCGTGCTGAAGAACCTGTTCCTGGCCGTGACAAAGCTCAGCGTGTTTCTGGTCTTTTACCTCGTCCAGGTGTTTGTGTTCTTCTTCACCAACGCCGTCACCGAGGTGATGAACTCCTTTGGACGCGGGTTCCTCGTGCCTTTGGAGGGCTGCTCGGCAGAGGACGGCATCGCGTGGTACGTGGGGATCATCTTCTTCACCGCCTACATCGTCACCTTTCTCATCCTGTACTTGGCTGTGTTCTCTGGGGCGGTACTGGGAGACGGCATGGAGCCTCGCAATCCGTTTGAGAACATGTCCATCAAGAGCGCCATTGCCATGATCATCCGAGTGGTGCGCGAAGTGACGCCAACGCCGGCCAAGATTTTCCGTTCGCTGAAGCTGTTTTTCAAGATCAAGCCCGAGCGTATTCTGCTTCTGACGCTGGGTGTGTGGACACCCGAGATGTGTTCCGTGTACGAGATCAAGGAGAAGGCGGAGAAGTATGACCCGGACAGCGAAGATGACGACAACTCGCAGGAGCTTGTGATGACGCTCCTGGCTCGCTCGTACTCGCTGCTGTACATTGCATTCCCGGGCTGTGTGATTTTGGCCAAGGTGCAGGAGGCGATGAACCATTCGCCCGTGTGGGCGCGTGGTGCTGGCATTTCCCTGTACACCAGCTTCCCAAAGCGCGCATTCTTTTGGTTGTTCTACGTACTGCGTCTGGTGACCATGCTCTACATCCTGTTCAACCCAGATGTGCTCATGGCTGGTCTGATGGTCGGTTCGCTGGTGCCGCCGTTTCTGTTCTCCGTGATTTCAGATCTGCGCGAGGCCACCGCAGCGGTGTCGCCCAACCAGGTCGCCCCCACCGCCGGCTCCGCAGCACAAAACGTTGACATGTCACAGATCAAGGGCATCAGCCCCAAGGGAGATGAAGCGCGCGCGAGTTTCAGCCTGGCGTGAATGATGAAGTTCTGAAAATTCATTTCCTCTGCCTCCCGCCTTAATTTTGGATCCACACATTCTCATCGCATGCGACGCACGTTCTTGCCCTGGTTGACATAGTCCAATTCGTTGCGCACAACCATGTTGCGGATACTGAAGCGGATGTCGGTCTCCTGGAACCCTTCGTCCATGAGTTGGTTGACAAGGCGGGCGACCTTGACAACGCCTCCAATGACCATCTTGCGCTGAAGGAGCTTCTCGATTGCGCTCAGGCGGTCCTTGCGCTCCGAGGATCCAGCACCCTCGGAGGCGACGTAGCCACTTTGCGCTGCGTCGAGGGTGGAAATCTTGAACAGACGGATGGCCTCTTCGACCTGCTCAATGCCAGCCTCTGTCAGGAGACGCATCTTGGCGAGGGACTCTGCGATGCGGATGATGGCTTCGAGCTGGCGGACGGTGATGGGGATGCTGTCCTGACCCTTGTTTGTGCGCTTCGCGTTCTGGCGGACGCCGACGTAGTGATCCTGAAGGCGATCAGCGGCGTCTGCAGTAAGAGTCGGAGCAATGCGCGAGCGGGCAAACGAAATGTAGCGCTTGAGCTTGTGAAGGTCGACGTCGTCGCGGTTGAGGGAGCTGCCGTCGTTTTGGTGAATGCTGATGACGTGCTGGGCAATCTGTTTGTCGCGCTCCTCACTCTGCAGATCGCGCACAATGAAGATCATGTCGAAACGAGACAGGATGGTGGACTGGAAGTCGATCTGCTCGGCTGCGCTCTGCTGTGTGTCGTAGTGGCCGGCACGCGGGTTGGCTGCAGCAAGGACGGCTGTACGCGTGTTCAAAATGGTGGTGATGCCCGCCTTGGCAATGCTGATGGTCTGTTGCTCCATGGCCTCGTGGATGGCCACGCGGTCCTCCTCGCGCATCTTGTCAAACTCGTCGATGCACACGACCCCGCCGTCGGCAAGCACCATGGCGCCGCCCTCGAGGTAAAACTCTCTCTGGAAGTGAGCAAACAGAGTGTGTGGAGTGTGAGTGGCAAGCCGGTGTGGGATTCAGGCGCAGAAAACAAGCCACAAGGAGCAAGGCGGAAAGAAAGAAAACGCACCGTGGTGGAGTCACGGATGACAGAAGCCGTCAGACCTGCAGCACTGGAGCCTTTGCCACTGGTGTACACGGCAACAGGCGCAATCTTCTCCACAAACTTGAGAAACTGGGACTTTGCGGTTCCTGGGTCGCCGAGGAGGAGGACGTTGATGTCGCCACGCAGACGTGTGCCGTCGTGCATCTGGCGACGTGTGCCACCAAAGAGGAGGCAGGTGATTGCCTTTTTGATGTCATCCTGCCCAAAGATGGACGGCGCAATGCTGGAGGAGAGCTGCTCGTAGATGTCGTCCTGTTGCGCAATGTTGTCGAACTCCTCGGTCTCCTCCTGGGAGAAGTGGGCTGTGCCCGACGGCGAGTCACCGTCGTCGGCCTCTTCGATGCCCAGCACGTGGATGTACGGGTTGCGCAGGGCGACTTCACCCTTGTGGGTGCTGCGGTTGGACGGGCCCTGGTTGCGCTGGAAGAGCGAGTACACTCCTGTGATGATGACCCGCTTGCCCGGGACGACACGAGACACAAGGTTGCGCTCAACAAGGAGCAGGGAGGAACGGGGCATCTCTCCCGTGGGCACGTCCTCCGGGCGTTCCTGCAGCTTGAGCGTTTGCTGATCGACGTACTCCGAGTCGTCGGCCTGCACGAGGTATGGATCGAGTCCACAAGTGCTTGCAACTTGCCCTGTCTCTGTGGGTCTGGTGGAAGGCGGACAGGCACACGCACGGCGTGGCAAAGTCGTGTCAGCCGACAAGGCGGAGGGCGACGCGGCACATGTGCCCTCTCTCGTGGCTGACGTGCGCAAGGTGACTTGCACGACAGCGACGAGCGACGTGTGTGGACAGGCACTCACTTTTGGCACTGGCGAGGAAAGGTGACGCCGCCGAGGCCAGGTTTGGCCTCGACTCGGATGGTGTCCTGGCACGAGGAGCAGCGAAGGGCAATGCGATTGGCCTTGAGCTTGCTCTTGGACGCGCTGATGATGATGCCCTGCAGGCGGACCATGTGTGCAATGTGCGAAGACTACAAGGCATGAGTCCAGCATGGTAGTTCATGTATGGTGTCAGCAAAAACAATGCAAGAAAGGCTGTGGGACGAGCAGCTGCACACGGCGCTGAGGGATGTGCAAAAATTGTGGTACCCCCCCCCTTTGATTAGCAAACTTACAACCAGGCTGCGGATGCTGATGGGCTGTGCAGAGCCTGTGAGCTCAATCTGGATGGGAGGCACCGCATCGCGGTCCATGTCTGTGCGGTCGTTGGGCCAGTTGGCAAGCACAACCTCGCGTGCGGCGTCGGCAAACTGAAGTGGGAGGAACGCGGGAGATGTCAGCAGGCAAAAACACGGTTGACAGCCGAGCACGCACAAGGGTCCGGGGCACATCATGAAAACAGGGCGCAGTGGTGATGCGCCACAGATGTGACATACAAGGTCCAAATAGTCGTTTGGGTGCTCCTGCAAGCCGTCGGCGAGCTCGGCGTCAAAGTCGCGCAAGTGATCAAGGTCCACTTCGATGGAAAACAAGTTGCGCGACACATTGGCGGCCAGTTGGTCACTGGGAGGAACACACAGAGCAGAGATATGAGAACGGGGAGGGAGAGGGAGGAGAAAGGTGTCAGTGGTGCTGCTGGCCTGCTTTCAGCAGTGTGGCGTGCGTGAGGGAACGCACCGATAGACAAAGTTTCCCGAGACGGCAAACTCGGCCAGAAACGTGCGCAGCTTGGCCTTGCGCTCCACACGCGATTGGCCCTGCGTGTCAGCCTGCTCGTTGCGGAAGCCCTGGTCGCTAAAGGTGACTGTGGATGCGTCCCAGCCAGACATGCGGTGCGGTGTGTGTGTGTGTGGCTTTTTGTTGTGGCAGCCTCAGTGCAGGTGCATGTGTGACAACAACACAGGTTGACACAACAATTGGGTGCTGCTGGCGGGATGTCATGGTTCAGAGTCGTCCTCACGCCAGGGGAGTCAGTAAAAAGGACCGCGGGGATGGAGGACGCCGGAGTGTGGCACGAGCAGGCGGGGTGCGAAGCGATTGAATCGAACAGCAGCCAAAGCGGAGTGGTTGCTTGTGTGTGTGGTGATCTTGTGGCATGCAGCAGCGGCACGACGGCGGGGGATGTGATCGTGTGGCAGGTCAACAAGGAGGGCGCGGGTTGTACGGAAGTGCAGCGCCTGAATGGCATGCATGACAAGGCCATCCTAGCTATGCACATGTGCGTACGTGACGACGGGGTGCTTTGTCTGTGCTCAGCCAGTGCCGACGCAGTGTGCGTGTGGACACACGTCGACTCTGAAGAACTGCTGGAGTGCTCTGTGGTGGCCGATGGCTCGAATGGCATCACGTGGGTGGCATTTGACGCCTCGGGACATGTTCTTGCGGTGTGTGCAGGCTTGGCGGTGGTGCTGCTTGCAGTCGAGGTACGTACGCAGCCGAAGGAGCAGGGCGACGAAAGGCGCGCTCTTTTGTCCCAAACTCACACTCTGGTGCACACAGAGCAAGAAGGAAGTGGCTGTGTTGGAAGGTCATGAGGCAAGTGTGACCCACTGCGTATTTGGTACGGGCGAGCTGGCCAACGTGGTAATCACCGTCGCCCAAGACCGAAGCTTTCTTGTGTGGGATCTGGACGACCGGTGCATTGCCTACCAGTCGGCCTTGCTCGGCATGTCGCCCCTGGTGCGTGTGTGCATGGATCCTCTCGAGGCTCGTTTTGCCGTCGCCAGCCAAGACGGCATGGTACGTATGTACGAACTCCAACGCGTGCAAGGCGCGCTTGTCGTTCGCCCGCTGAGCAACGTCGATGTGAACAAGGACGTTTCACGGCGACTGACAGAACTGCGCATGGAGGAGGAAGCAAAGAGAGCTGAGGCTGGCCAATCGGTGGTCATCAACCGCAAACGCAGCAGCGTGCGCAGCACGCTTGCCGAGTACACCAACCCAGGCGCGGGACTACAGGAGGAGGGCGATGGCGAGGATGACACACTGGCAGACGAAACCAATGACCAAGGTGTGCAAATGTTGGCAATGGCCTTGATTGCGGCGGTGGACATCTATGCAGAGCCGTCCACCGATGCGGAAACCCCGTCGTGGCTCCAGCTCAATGATGCGGGTGCTCTCTCGACGCCAGTGAGTGTGTTGGTGATATGCACGCATACGCATGCACTCGTGTACAATTCACACTCCCTGCAAATGCTGCATGTGCAGGAACTACCGGAACGTGCGGCCATCGCACACATGACCACCTGGCCTCAGGACGACACCCATGCCCTTTGTGTCACTGCGACTACGTTTGGGCCGTGCATTCATGTTTGGCATTGCCATGCACGTACTGCCATGGGCAGGAACACTGCATCTGACTCGGGTTCCTCATCCTCCTCATCATCCTCATCTTCCTCATCTTCATCATCGGACGCCGTCCTCTCGTTCATCCCAACTTCTGAGCCCAGTGAACAGTCTCCTCTGCGCTCAGAGCTCACGCTGAAGCGATCGGGAAGCAGCAGCAACAGCAGCAAAAAGAGTGCTGGCAAATCCAGACCAAAGGGTGGCGGTGTGCAGGACAAACCGCTGACCTTCCGCACCAAGATTCAATCGTCCGGCTACGGCAAAGAGTCGCCTGTGATGAAGATGCATGTGGGCAAACGCGCCAGCAGGCAAGCGTCAAAGACGCGGAAGAAAGTCGGCGGGAGCAGCAATGCCAAGGCCAGCAGCATGAAGCAGTATCCGGTGCAATGTGATCCCCCCGTGGTTCCTGTGCGAGGCAGCACCCACCTTCCGATCCACCAGGCTGCGTGTGTCTCTCTACGATACTCCAGCACCGGAAACTCGATTGCCACGGCCTCTGTGGACAACAATGCATCTGTACAGATGCTCCCGTACGCCAAACATGGCGAAAACGGCCTGGCTGTCCTCAAGGGCCACAGTGCACGAGTCAACAGCGTGGAATGGAGCAGGCGGTCGGGAAGATTGCTCACCGCCAGTGACGACGGAAGCGTGCGGATGTGGCAGGTGTCCAAGGGCTCCTCCTCCTGTCTTTTGCTGATGGACAACACAGAACACAACTTCCCCAGCAGCAGCAGCAGCAGCAGCAGCAGCAGCAGCAGTTCAAACTCTACGACGAGCACCAACGACCAAGTGTCCAAAGCTGTGCGCTGCGCCCAATTCTTTTACCAGGACAAGTTTGTCCTGCGCAGCTTCGGCAACTGCACACAGCTGGTCAAATACTACGTGGACGACGGCCAGAATGTGAGTGATCTCAAGCGTGGGCGAAATATGAATCGCTACAAGCGCGTGGTCGATTTTGTACACAGCGGAACGACGGTGACCAGTATGGCCGGCATCAACGAGTTTCTGTCTCACCTTGTGCTTGCAGCAGGGAGCGACAAGTCCATCCAGGTGTACGATGTCGACTCAGGTAGCACCCTACACACGATCCAAGGCTCGCACGACCGCGCCGTGCACACGATCGCCCTGAACCCAGGCTCCAGCCACGTCAGCAACACCAGCGAGCTGCACAATATCTTCCTCACCGCGGCTTCGGACGGCAAGATCAAACTGTGGGATTTACGCAACGCCGAGTGTGTGCGTGTGTTCTCCAGCCACAGCAACAGCAGCCAACGCATCGGCGTTTCTTTCTCGCCCTGCATGCGCTACGTGGGCTCTGGCTCGGAGAACAACAACCTGTACCTGTATGACATCCGCAACGCATCAACCCTGGCCACAGTGCAGCACAGGGACACCGTGGCCGACGTGTCGTTCCACCCAGCCGACAGCTTCCTGGCCACGTGCGATTATTCGGGCAACCTCAGTGTGTTTGGATCAGAATGATGCATTCCTCCCACTTCTCCTTTTCTCCTTTCCTCCCTCCCTCAACTTCACTCGCTGGCAATCATCATCTTGTCGCTGGCGCTGTTGCCGTTGCACTCTGGCGCGTACATCTCTTCCATCTGCGCCGGCTGCACCACATACGTGCCCGGAGCCACGGCACGCGCAAGGTATTGGTACGTGTGTACACCGGTGCCCACCGCGTTGCCGAAAACCTCGCACTGGTACATGCGCTTGTTTGCATGCTGGCCCCAAAGGGCATGGCTTCCGCTGCTGCTTGTTTGAGCGTCGCCCTGCATGGTGTTGCCACCCACAAGCGCCTCGTTGATGGGCTGCAGACCCGCCGGCAGCGGATCCACAAGCGCCCAGTTGTACCGGGTACCGTGGTTCTCCACACGCAGATTGATCTGCACGCGTGCGCCTGCCTTGACCTTGTACTGGCCATCGACGAGTTGCACGTCATCCTTGTCATCCACGGCGGTGTATGTGCGCGTCACCTTGAAGCCACGGTTGGATGCGGTGTACTCCAGCTTGTCCGTCACATACTGCATCTGCACGGTGTAGAAACTGGTGCCCGGGCCGTCCTTGGCCAGCACCACCTGCGACGTGCTCGACTGGCTCAGCACAGGCTTGGCAAGGGCCATGGGGATCTCGATCGTGTCCACGTTGGGCGAGTGGTCTGCCACCTCGAACTTGGAGACAAACTTGTTGCCAAGGAACACGTCGAGCGAGTAGCTGCATTCGCCGCTCTCCATGACCTCGAAGTACGCCTTGAACGCACGCAGCACAAAGTAGCTTTCCTGCGTGTTGTTCCAGTAGCCCGAATAGTTGCGGCTACGCAGCAATCCACGTGTCAATTGCGGGATCAACGCGTTGTCCGGGTCGCAGATGCACAGCGCTTCCAGGAACGCGGCTGTTGCCTGGTTGCTGCTGCCCATGAACCAGTACGGCATTTGAATGTGATCATAGGAAACCCCTGCGCCACGGTCTGTCTCGCTGACGTCGGACATGATGAGCGTCTGCAGCTGGCTCACAGCGTCTGTCAGGCCCACACGCTGGCATGCCACCATCAGACGAGCGCGTGCCACGTTGTCCACGGCATACGTGGTGGCCACATCCACCAGCATTTCCACCTCCTTGGCCGTCACCTTGTCGCTCTTGCTGTTCACGTACGCCAAGTAGCAGTTGATGCTCGCCGTCGAGCGAGCGTTCATCCTCTCAAATGCACCCTTGCTTTCCAGGTACTTTTGAGCACGCTCAATCATGCCGCTCACCTCGTCTGCACGCTGCGTGGGCACAATCTCGTCGCCACCCTCCTCCACAGCAACCAGCAGGGCGTCCAGCACGCGCACCGTCAGGTACGTGTACACGTACTCCTCCTCTCCGTTCCAGTAGGAAAAGCCACCCGAGGGTGCTTGGGCAGCGGCAATCCTGTCCAGGGCCAGGTTGGCCTCCTGGCGGACGTCGCTGTCGCTCTGATCCTGGTCCAGATGGAAGACATCCATGAACTGGCGAGTCAGCGCGTAGGCAGCCAGCTTGCCGGCGCTCTGTTCGCTGCAGTCGTACTTGTACGTGTGCAAATGAGCCACGGCGCTCTCCATGCCGCTCAAGAGGGAGCTGCAGTTGGACACGGTGATGCCACCAAACTCAATCATGGCGTCCTCGGGCACCTTTACGGCCACGGCCTTGGCGCCGCTCTCGTCCTTCTTGAACAAGCCAAACGCAGCCGAAGTGCCCTGAAGCAGAGGTTTGCGCACACGCACCGAGCTCTCCACCACGTCGTGGAAAGCCACGCCGTTCGCGTCCACGGCATGCATCACAGCCTGCACGCGAGCAGGGCCCACGCTCAGGGCACGCAGGGGCACTTGTACACTCGTGCGTGTACCAGCACCCACGGAAAAGTCGGCGCTCACATCTGCGGCCAGGTTGTCGTCGTCGCCGACCAGCAGGTTGGTCGTGCGCACGGCCAGGGTCACCTTGGCCTCGGTTGCAGAGCTGTTTTGCACCTGGAACATCATTGTGCTGATGTCGCGCAAATTCAGAAACGCAGGCAGCTTGGGACGCACTGTGAAGGGCATCTTGGCGACCACCTTGCTCTCCGACTTGCCGAAGCGTGTGTCGTGCATGGCAAACGCAATGATGGTGTACGACGTGGTGTTGTCTGGCATGGTGTAGGTCACTTCGGCCACGCCATTGCTGTCGGTTGCCTTGCACACCCACAGGGCCACGGGACGGAAGTCTGAGCGCGAGCGCAGCGCAGGGGCGCTGTCCTCTTCGCCACCCGCATCCTCCTTCTGCGACATCATCCTGCCCCTACGCAGACGAGGTTCATCCATCATTTTCATCTCCTCCAGCTCGCCGCCACCGCCGCGCAGGCGCAGCACGAGGTGCAAAATGCTGCCCTCCACAATGTCGTAGTCGGTAATGGTGCGGCCGTCCTCCAGCTGCTTGCCGGCAAAAATGATGCGCTGCTGGTCGGGCGGGATGCCCTCCTTGTCCTGGATGAGCGTCTTCAAGTACAGGATGGTGTCAAATGCGTCCACGGAAATGGTCACGGTCTTGCCCGTAAGCGTCTTGACAAAGATCTGTCCTCCGCACTGGCCTGCCTTGTTCCTGCCCTCCAAGATGAGGCGGGTCCCATTGGGGCCGAAGCCATCGGTGCATGGGTAGCGCATCTCGGGGTCAAAGTACTTTGTGGAGGAGAGGGCAAGGCGTGCGTTGTCCACCACAAGCATGAGCACCTCGGCATTGGACACCGGCTTGCCCTTGGAGTCGTTCACACGAGCCACCAACTGGGTCTCCATGCCCGGGGCCACAGTTTCTGTCACGGGCGAGACCGAGACGTCCAAGAAGCGCTGCTTGCGGCCAACCGTGTACAGCTGCGACTGCAGGACCTGAAAGGGCACGTGTTGGTTCGGCCCCTTGCCAAACACAAGGATGCAGAGACGCTGGCCCACCACCGAGTGCCAGTCTTCGTTCCAGTGCTTGGCTGGGATGGAGAACTTGTTGTCCTGGTCCAAGTCGACCTTGATGAGTTCCAGAGTCTGCGCCTCCACGTAGTACACCTGCACGGCGCCTTCGTACACACTGCCGGGCACCACGGAACCTGTGATTGCGTCGCCTTCCTCGAATTCGGTTTTGTCCAGACCCATGGTCGTGGTGACGCTCGGGGTGCTGGAGGTGTAGTCGTTGAAGTTGTACGTGTAGATGTCGTGCGACATGACGGCATCGGGCTCACTGGACAGCGCCGTGACCACGCTGTACGACTCTCGCAGACGCACAAAGTCGTCCAGAGGAAACTGGATGTGGACGGCACCGGCTGCAGATGAAGTGATCACCTGCTTGCGCATATCTGTACTCTGGTTGACCAGAGAGACGACGACGTCACGGTCACCCAGGAGGTTGCCGTGGATGTCGCATACAATGATGCTAATGGTCAGTTTCTCTCCGTCTGCACTGTGCATCATGCCCACAAACTCGTTGTGGGAGTAGACAGTGGCACGACGCGAGGCGACGTTGCTGAAGGTGCGGAAGTCACTGTCCTGCACGCTTGCCACCACAGCCACCTTGTAGCAGGATGGCGAAGAAGCCTCGCCAAACTGGGCTGTGTTGATGTCCAAGTAGGCTGCACCCTTGCTGTCGGTGCGTCCCAGGACAGAGGGCACGTGCTCATGGCCGCCCCAGACCTGCTTGCCAAAAGCGTACTCGCTGTGGTCCTCAAAATGCAGATTGGAGCGCTGCATGTTGACATTCCAGGTCACTTGCGCGCCGTTGAGGGGCTCACCGGTGAACAGGTTTGCCTGCACCTCGACGGGAATGGAACTGCCGACAATGTATGTTGCGTCCGAGTCGATGAGCGAGGTGGCGACGACGACATCGGGTTGCTCGAATTCCTGCACCTGGAAGGAGGACATTGACAGTTCGTTGTAGATACTGTAGTCTCCAGTGGAGAGGTTGAAGGAGTAGTTGCCGAGGGGAGCGTCCTCGGCGAGCTCGAGCTCAAACTGGAAGGCACCTTGGGTGTTGGGGTGCACGGTGGTTTCCAGCAGGGTTTCGCCAAAGGACGAAGTGACGGTGAGTGTCTGGCTGGCGGTGCAGATGGAAGTGAGGCCAGTGAGCTTGTCCGTGGTCACACCCCAGGCACGTGCACGCACGGTTTCGCCAGGCTTGTAGAGAGGCATGTCGAGAACGACATTCCAGTGGTTGACGACGGCGTTGTAGGAAAGGGTCTTGGTGGTGCTGACGTACCAGCCGCAGCGCACAACGGACTGGTAGCGCTCAATCCCGTTCTCGGTGTAGTGCAAGAGGACGCCGCAGACGCGCGGGTTCATCTCGATGGAAAAGGGGCCTTGGGTAGGCGCGTTGATAGTGGCGTACGGGTAGACGGAGGAATACTCGTCGGCAGCAAAGGCGATGATCTCGACGTCGTTGTCCTGCACAATGTTGGCATCCTGATCGGTAACGAAACCCTTGAGGAAGAGCTGGGAATTGGGACCATCGTGAGTCATGATGGAGCACATGGTGCGGTGCTGGGGACGCTCGACCCAGACGCGGGCGCAGATCTCGCTGTCGCCGTCCTTTACGCTGATGACGCCGCGCAAAGTGACAAGAAGAGCCGAAACGGACTCGTCAGCGAGGGCTGTGGTAATGTCGATGTCTGTGGTGAGCAAACTGGTCATGTCGGTGACCTCGAGCTTGTCGTCGGTGACAAGGGTGGTCCCTGTGTACGCGCTGTCGTGGAAAGGCCGCTTGGCCCCATCCCCCAGGAAAACTCGGAAGCACTGCTCGTGGTTCTGGACGCCGATGGAATGGACGGTGTAGGACGGTTGGCTGACCTGTTGCACCTCAAGCATGAGGCCCTCCTCCGGGTCGCGCACAAGGAGACCACCGAAGCCTTTGCGGACTTCGCCCAAGGCATTGACGAGGTTTTGCTTGCCGTTGCCGCTGTTGTGGACGATACCAAAGATGGGCTTCTGGGAAACAGTTCCTTCGGTGGTCATGGACTTTGCCTTTGTCCAGACCTGGCCATCCTCGCCCTTGAGTGGGGCGTCCTTGGGGATGGTGACGGTGTAGTGGGTGTCGTACAAGAGGTGGCCGGTGGCAGGGCGCAGGGTGATGTTTGAGTAGGAGTAGCTGACACACATGTCTGGGATGGCAGGCTCGACAGTGATGAACTTCTTCAGTTGGTCGGTGTCAACTTCGAGGGAGACGTTGAAGCTGAGGCAGAGCTCGTTGGGCACGGACACGTCAAAGTGGCCCTCCTTGCTGGTTCCACTGCCAAACTGACAGTAGGTCCAATCGATGGATGCGGGCGCACGGCGAGAGACCTCCTGGCGGAAACCCAAGCCCGGAAGCTCGTCAAGCTGAAACTCGATGGTGATCTCGTCGTCGTAGTCAAACTTGTGGTCGATGAAGAACACCAGGCAGTTTTCCTCCTCGATGTTTGGAGAATAGTCGCCGTTGGCAATGATTTCCAGAGCGCTTTCTGCCGTGTAGGGCTTGACTTTGTGCTGAAAGTGCAACAAGCTGGAGGGCATCTTCTGCCAGCGGGTGTTTTCCAGAATGGCCTCGCGCTGGTCGGAGATGGGGCCACTGAAGTAGGCGACAAAGACAGGATGGTCCAACTCGAGGTGGTACACCTGCTTGCGTCCATAGAGGCTGCTGAAGTAGACCTGGTCGCCGAGGAAGGTGAAGGAATACTCCTCCTGGAGCGTGATGCCCGGAATGGCATCCTTGGCAACGGTGACGGTGTACGTGCCTGGTTCCACCGTCACTTCCTCGGGCATCTCAAGCACAAGACGCTTGTCAAAGATGTTCCAGGTGCCAAACGCAAACGCGTTGATGTACGGGCTGATGGTGGGCGGCTTCAGGTCGTCCAGGAGCTGCCGAGGCGTGCGAATGCGGGTAGGCGTGAGCACAGTGGGTGGAAAGAGGGTGGGGTGCACGTGTGTGGGATCGAGAGGGGGCCGGTTGGGGAATGGGTTGTGGTGGGGAGGCAAAGCGGCGGGCGAAAACCAACCTCTGCCACATCATCGGAGCCAAGCACACCAGTCAGGTTTGTGTTGAAAGAGATGGTGATTGTCTTGTCGCCAGAGTTGTAGTAGCCATTGGTTGCAGAAACGGCGACCTCGGAGACGGTGGGGACGACAGTGTCTGCGGGGAGCGTCTGCGGGAGGATTTTTACGCAAGAGGGATTTTTTGTGTGTGTGCTTTGGGAATTAGCGGGCGAAATGGTCGAGGCACACGCAATGGAAGCTGGAGGAGGGATTGGGATGTGTGGTGGGGACGACGAGGGCGCAAGGACGCAGGAACAAACCGAGGAAGGGCAGGTCCGGTTGGCGGCGGTGTTTGTGGTGAAATGGCAGGCAACGGGCACAGCAGAAAAAGAAGGCAAGGAAGCACCAGAACGCCAACAACGTACCTCGACAGTTGTGGTCTCGCCTGCAGAGGTGCTGCTGCTGCCGCTGCTGCCAGAGGTTGTGGAAATGACCTCGCCAGGGCTGGAGGACTCCTCCACGCCGCTGGGCGGAGCTTCAGCGTCGCCAGTCGGGAGCGTGTTGACATCTTCGGCCTCGGCGTCCTGGGGCGGAGCCAGGTCGCTGTCGGGCAGGGCAGTGAGGCCCGAGGACAGCAAGCCTGTCCATCCTTCCGGAAGCTCGACGTTGTCAAACTGTTTGGCCACGTCGTCGACGTTGAAGCCGCTGGAAACGACGGACGGGCCGCTGCTGCTGCTGCTGCTGCCGCCCGCCACGTCGACTTCATCGAGTTCCACAGGGGCCTGAGCGACCATGGGTACTACCGTGATGGCTTGAGGAGCGTTGTCGTGCGTGGTTGCTTGTGCACTGTTGACGACGGAGACGTCGCCGTCGCGAATGGTTGCGAACAAACTCATTCCTCGTTTCGATGGCGGACGTGACGCGTTTGCGGCCAGCCTCTTTTGAAGACCTGGAGGACACTTGGGGACACTTGGGGAAATTGAAGGGGGCATTCAGGGACACTTTGGGGACGTTTGGAAGCATTTGGGAATGTGGAGAGGAACAATGGCAGGGAGGAGCACTGGAGAAGGGATGCGGTTCGGGAACCAACGCTTGAACGCTTGCGAGACTTGTTCGACCACCACGTTTTAAGCTACAGCAACACGGAGACGCAGCTAGAACCCATTCAACCCCTGTGATCTCAACGTAAGTGCACGGTGCGCGAAATCGAACCGCCGGAAAGCAAGGAGCCCATTTTTTGCATTCCAGCAGCGAACCCTCGCCTGCGCGCTACTGTAGGATTGCTGCTGTGCGCGCACGGAAGGGGTTCCATTCCGGGTTTCCACTGGTTGGATGAAAGAAGGAACGGCAGGGTTGGTGATTGGGTCACGCGAGGCCAGCGTGGATTCCCCGTCGGCCAGGCCCTCCCTCACACGGAAGATTTTCGTCCGGAAGATGTCCACAATCTTCTCCGACCTCGGCCTGGCGCTCTGCCTGGCCCCTGGCCTCGTCCACTTCTCCGAAACATTGTCTCCGATGCTCTCTCGTCTCGTGGTGAATTTTGTCCTGCCTTTCTTCAGCTTCAGCTTTCCGAAGAGCAAGTCGCCATGCTGGACGCCGCCATCGCCGCTGGCCCAAAGGACAAGCCGGCAGCATCCGAAGACTATGTGTTTCTGATGCTGTTTGAGCAACGCCAAGGCGGACTTGGCTACCTTTCTGTTGCCGCGACCATCTGCTACGCGTTCGGCCTTTCCGTCCCGGCCCGTGCACCCCTGCACTTCCTTTTTTCGATCATGTCTGTGCTGTTTGCACTTGTCAACGCAAACCACGCCGGGTTGACGTTCCTGGGCCACCATCCTCGCGTCTCACGCAACGGCCGAGGCGTCGGCATTGTGTTTGCGCCGTTCTGGATTGCCTCGGCAGCATTCAACATCCTTGGATTCCTCAACGTGGCCGCGTGAGAAGTGGCATCCTCTTGTGACAACATCAAACATCAAATTCTGAGGGATGAGCCTTCCCCCTGTCCATTCAACACCCAAAATGCAAGGCAGGATTCTTCCCTCTTTCTCGTTCCTGCACCGCCTTCACTGCAACACACACGCAGCTGTGTAACCTCGCTGGATCTCTTCGAGGATATTATTCATGTTGTGGTCCAGTTGCACAGGACCACGGGGCGGAATCGTCACCTCGACATGAAGCCTCTGATGAGCCGGTTTGTATGCGCCCAGCACAAGCATGATGCGCTTGAGGTGCCTCATGTACGGTGGATTCGACCCAAACCCGCTGCCAGAGGTGGCCCATTCAAAGTAGACGCCCGGATGGCCGCTGACGCGGAGATCGAGTCTGACTTCCAACAACGCGTCCTTGAACAACGTCGCCACATCGTGCCAGCATGCCAGGCGCAGAGCTTTGGGTTCTTTCGTTTGCCACAGAAACGCATGGATGTCCACATTCACAGGCTCCTTCTCCATCGTGGCAAGCTGTTTGCGCGGAGTTTTGCTTTTGGGCGCTTCAAACAGCTGCAGATCGACAAGCGCCATGTCGTCCGACTTGCTGTGCTTCGCTGGGGGGTATGGAAGCATTAGAAACGAGTCTCCAAACCATTTGAAGCGTACGTCTGCCTTGCCGCTGACCCACAACAAGGACCCAGACGCATCCACCGAGGCCCACAGCTCCCTGTCGCCCGCGCCTGCCATCAGCCCAGCGCCGACGGGGGCTTCCTCCTCTTCCTCCTCTTCCTCCTCTTCCTCCTTTTCACCGGCAACGCTCTCCAATTGGTTCATGTGCGGCTCCTGAACCTCCAGCTGAAGCTCCGGGGCATTCTCCCACTGCAGAGCGCTGATCTCGAACAGCGGAATAATGTCTGCGTTTGCTCCTTCCTCTGTTCCCCCCTCGTTTCCCTTTGCCTTGTGCTTCTGAGATCCCTGTGGTGCCAGCGACGACGACGATGACGACGCTCGCGAGATCTCGTCGTCGTTCTTCGCTGAGCCACCCACATGCTTCTCCTGTTTTCCCTTTCCCACACCTGCCACACCCAGCAATGATCCAACCATGCCCTTCCCCACCCCAAGCACCGCCGCCGAATGCCGTGCATGCTTATGACCATGCTTCTCGTGTTGGGCGGTTGGCGACGAAGGGGCCGACGCTGCAGGACCTTCCCTGCGTCGGTGGTCCTCCGTTGTGCTGTGTGGCCGTCGTTGGTTCGATGACCTTGCCACTTCTTCGTCTTCGTCTTCGTACTTGTCCCGTTCATCCTCGTCCACCTCACTCTGCGCTGGCAGTCCCAAGTTGGCCCTGACTTTGTCCAGATCAAATGTTTCCATGCTGTCCAACAGCTCTGCGTCCTGTTCTTCCTGTTCCTCTTCTTCTAGCGAGGCCAACGAGTCGCCGGCAGCGTCCAGGTCGTCCTGGTCGGCCACATCCATCATCGGAGAGGACTCGCGATGCAATTCGTGCTCGTTGAGACTGTTTCGGATCCAATCCAGCATGGCTGGATCACCCAAATTGTGTGCTATCAGAGGGCCAATGTGTCGAAGGCCAATGGCGCAAAGGCGAGTCTGCAGCACGCGCACCGCTTGCTGAAATTGCAAGCGCATGGGTTTGCTGGGCTGGCGCACAAATTCGCCATGCATGGTTGCAGGCACAGTACATGAAGACATGCACAAGTCCACACAATGACACACGAGCCGAAGACACTGGTTGACAAATGAGTCCAGTGCTTTTTCAAAGGCCTCGTCGTGCACAGGGTGCTCCGCCTCACCCATGCTCAGTTGACACGTCACGCGGCAGCTTGGTTCCACAAAATGCAGCATGCTGACCCATGGGTTGGTGTGCATGGGCACCCATTCGTAGCGGAAGGCAATCTCAGACAGCGAAAGCTCGACCTGTGCGGAAGCCCCCTGCAGCAGCACAGTGAAGCGGGCACAAAGAGAGGCGTCGTGCAAATGGATGCATGGACACAATCCTTGGGAGCAGCTTGGCAGCTGTGTCCCTGCATGCACACGCAGACTGTCCAGAACCAGCGACTGGTCGGCAGGAAGCAGCGAGGTCACAAACGCCTGCAGGTCGTCCTGGCGGATGGTGTGCAGAATCGCGTCCAACACTAAACTGATCATATGTGCACTTACATCCTCGTACAGTTGTGCAGAGGGCATTGGCAGCGATTCCAGCAGGGGCAAAACGCACCACTCACCACGTCCATCCAACCCGACTTGCACTCCCTTGTCCGCCTGCGATACACTCGATTGAAAGATGGGATCCAACAAGCGATGCCATGGGGCCGTGTCCAGAGCCTTGACGTCGTACTGGGAGCTTGCGGGGCCGTGGCACAGCTGTGTGTTGTCCAATTGCGCTCGTGCGGGCGAGCACCAAACGTGTGTCTGCATGTGAGCCTCGTCCAGGAGCCTCATGTGGGACACAACAACGCCAGTGACAACGTCCTTCTCGTCTGTTGTGTTGCCGCCAAGGGTACGATCGCGATCCAGCGAACGCAACCGCACAGCAAATCGTCCGGGGCACACAGTCTGGTTCACATGCACAAACTGGGTTCCCACTTTGGTGGTAGAATACAATTCGACGTTGAGAGAGCGAAGGTCGACGGTGAGGTCGCAAGATCCGTCAGGAAGCAGATCGGCTGTGGGCCAACAGGCGGCAGGGTCGCCCACACGCACGTCGGCAACCCCCATGTCCGTCATCAGGTCCCAATGTGTGTTGTCGGCCCGATGGCGCATGTAAACGTCGCGTACATCCGGTGACACACGCCACTCGTTGAGTGTGTCGTTGACGAGTCCTCTGTAGAATTCCAAGCTGCCGGCAGGAACCAAGCCCTGCATCAACGCACGCATGCCACGCAGCAAAGCCGTCGGCAGACGCGAGCTCATGTCCATTTGCACGGCCACAGCGTGTGTGTGCAGATCCAGCGCCACTTGCAGCGCCTCACACAGGCTCTCCTCTGTTTCTTTGTCCAACACTGCGTGGCCATTCACAGCCAGCGACCCTGTGCTCACTTCCAGCACTTTGACGGCCACACGCGTCCCTTCCACGTCTGTGTGGGTTGTGTGCGCACCGTGTTGCGAGGTTTGCACGTCCAGACTGTCCACATCGATGCCCACGGTGACGCCGAGGCCCAAGGCCGCCTGCACATTCACCGTATGATCCAGCCTGCGTCCGTTGCACTGTACATGTGTCTCTGCCTGCACCTCCAGCTGCAGCTCTGTCTCCCATTGCACTCGCACCGCCAGATCCGCTCCAGGGTGACTGACAAAGCGCCACGAGGGAGCGCTGTCCAGCACCGAGTCGAGACCTGACAATTTGGCGCTCTTTAGCTGCACGTCCACTGTTGCGCCGGCGCTGTTCAGCCCTTCCGCACTCAGAGAGAGGGTGGACAAGTGCTGCGACACATGAGTGTCCAGCTGGGTGGAAGGACAGTCCAGGGCACGGGCCAGGGTGTCACGTACGCGCTGCTGGTGGGGCGCCAGCGCTCGCGACAGGGCATCCGACACATCGTTGTCCACAGAGTGCTTTACCGAGTTGAGGACACGCATGGTGAGTGACGGGGGACAGACACGCAGGAGCAGCTGCAATTTGGCGGCTGGGCTGAGGTTGCCCACAACAAAGAGGCAGCCAGCTCCGACGGTGGCCCCCGCTGCTGCCACAAGTGCCCACGTTGGAACATGCACACTGTCTTCAGCCATGGAGGCTGTCGTGGTGCTTGTGTGTGCCTCCATGTTCAATCGCAGTTGGCGCCATGTGCGCCTGCCGGCCCAAAGCAAGCAGGAAAACGCAATGAGTTCTGTCTCTCGAGAGCAGAAGGAGCGCATCCAACGACGCAACGCCAAAGCCCTGGCCAAAGCCAAGCGTGTTGGCCAGGCAAAGCGGCAGGCTGCGGCTGCCAAGCTGAACGGCCGACGCGGCACAAAGGAAACCCGCCGCTCACGCCAGCAGCCCCGAGGCGGGCATGGACGACGTAGCCATGGCCGTGGCCACGTCAAAGTGTCCACTCTCAGCCTAGAGGAGCAGCAAATGCAAGCGATGGGGCTGGACAAGGGCACCATGACTCCCGAAGAGATTGAACGCTTCCAGCTCGACTTTGGTTTGTTTGCCCGCCTGCCCCGTACCAAGGGCTTTTCCCGCTGTACCGCCCCCCTTCCATGCACTGACACGTCCATGTACACTCCCGTGTGTGATCTCTGTGCCACATAGCATGCTCCCTGTCCATTCAGGAGACTCTGGGGCTCGATGGCCAGCGTTCGGAGGAGCTTGAGTACGAAGTGAGTTTGTCGCCAGGCGTTTTTCTTGAGAATTCGTCGTTTTCGCGAGCCGGGCGACCGGAAGGATAAGTTGCTGACGCTCGCTGCTTGCCTCAGATGCTCCTGCAACTGGAGGATGTGGTTGTGGGCATGGACAAGGACATGATGGCCCAGCTGCAGGTTGTAGAGGCTGGGTCGAAGGCGTTCCCCGTCGACGACGACACGGACAAGTGCGTGATCTGCCTGCTGGAATACGAGCAAGGCGAACAGGTGTGTCTGTTGCCCTGTACACACGCATACCATCAGGTGTGCATCGAAGAGTGGCTCAACTCGCAGACCACCTGCCCCATTTGCAAGGCCGAACTGCGTGATGCTCTCGACGCAGACGGCGCCGCAAACACACAACACACAAACAACACAAATGGTGGCCACAGCCACAAGCACAACAATGATGATGAGGATGGCGAGGGCAACGATACCAACAGCAACAGCAATCACAACGAGCAGCCAAGTCACAAACACACAGACGACACTGTCCACGCCTCAACGGTCGATGATGACGGTTGGCAAACATACGATCCGTCTGACTTTGTGCTCAGCGACGAGGACAGGCTCAACGCCATGTTGCAATTCGAATCGCCCAACTCGGGGACCCGCTTCAGCGCAGACGACTTTGAAGTGTTTGTGGATCTGGACTACCCCCTCGACGTCGAAGGGGACTATCACGACGATGAGTTTTACGTGGGCCACGACTATGAGGGCGAGTTCGCGTTCTGATGCGGTCTGGATTGCTGGATTCATCAAATTCAAAACAGTTTCTTCCAGCATCCAGTGCTACCCACACTCACACTTCCGCTTGGACAGCTGCTCACACACACCCACGGGTTGGCTCGGTGGTTGCACAACGGTGTGTCGCCTCCACACTGGCTGTTGGTGATACAAAACGTGCCGCGGATGAGGTCGCCGATCTTCAGGCTGTCTTTCAGCAGCGACAGCACATTCTTGAGCTTGAGTTTGGAAAAGTCCACGCGGCTGGTAACTACGCGCTTCTGTCCCACCAGGGTAAACTCCAGCGTGAGTTCTGGGAACGTGCCCTGCGCCATGTCCATCAGCGACATGTCCGCCACAGCAATGCGGTCCAGGGACACGATGTCGTTCTTCTTGATCACCGGCACCCCGTTGGCATCCAGCTCTTGGTCGATGAGGTCGATGTCAAAGGGTGCAATCTCGTTCACCAGCGAGATCAGGCCATTCACAAAGTCCACCAGGCTGAAGCGCATGTCAAACGACAATCGCAAATCCGTTCCTGTGATGCTCCTGCCAGCCACCACCAAAGCCCTGCTCTCGCTTTCCACGCTTGCTGCGATGCGTGCCCCAAACAGCGTCCCGTTGCACGCAAACCGGAACCCCTTTTTGTACGCAAGCCCCTGCAGCACGCCGTCCCGCGGCGCAATGTGCACATCCAAAGTCTCCAACTCAAAGATGGAGTCGACCTTGGACAGATCGATGCGCGGCAGGCCAGCGTGCTTGTCCGGGGCCAGGCGGTTGTAGAACTGGGCCAGTTCGTCAAAGCCCAGGTTCTGCACCTTGGCAGCAAAGTACATGTTGGTCACATCGGCGCCAGAGATCACAGTGCGCAGCTGAACCACAGTGCGGTCGCCAAAGGTAAACGTGGACGCAAAGCCGAACCCGGTGATGCCCGCGGGCGACAGTTCAATCTCCAGCGCCACGTCGGACAGATCAAACCCATCGACCCCAAACGCATCGTGCCATGTGCCGAGCATGCTTCCTCCAACACGCACATAGCCCGTACCCACCTGGCCACCCACACGAAAGATGAGCACATCCCCGTTCTCCAGCGTGACACGGACACCCACACTCGCCTGCAGCGTCGGCGGACGCACAAGCGGACGCGTGGCCACATTGAGTCCCAGCATGCGCACACGATCCGTCAAATCGAATTCGCCTGTGCGCAGAGCAACCTCAAAGTTGGCTTCAAACCGGCCCAGGTTGGCACTGCCAAGCTGGTCGTTGTCAAACAGCGGCAGAAACGCGTCGGCCTGAAAGTCCAGCACGGGACGTTTGAAGAGCTCATTGATGCGCTGCACAAGTGCACCTTTGCCTGCTTTGCTAAAGATACCGAATCCACGGCGCTGCACAACATAGTCCGGCATCCCGGGGCCCTGTGTGATGTTGCCCGAATCCGCCGTGCTGAACACGAACGACACTGGAAGGGCGGGCACATCGATCTGTGACGACAAATCGGGCGCATTGGGCGCAACCAGGTCCTGCACCGTGTCAGCCAACGAATTGAGAGTCAAGCCGTTGCCCAGGAGGATGAGTTCGCCGTTGTCCACTTTGGCATACACCCGCAGTGTCTGCGGCTGAGTATTCTTGATGCTCAGCGTGAGTGAGCTGGTCAGGTTGACTTTGTGGATGCCCGGGGCCACCTCGGCATGGAAGGTGGTGGCCCCCATGCTCAGCCACGTCAGCCCAAACGGCGCTTTCCACCCGTCCTTGAGCTCACCCGTCACTGTGAAGCGGCGTGCACGCGTGTCCACACTTCCGTACACACTCACGTCCAGGGGCGGATTGCGCGGCAGCCGCAGCTGCGTAAGGGCCGAAAAGTCCACCCGGAACCGTGGCAATCGCTCCTCGCTGCCCAGCATGACAATGTGCACCTGCAGCTGAGTCATGTTGACGTTGCGTTGCACCACCGCATACGTTGGATCCGTCAACGCCAACGCAAATTGTTGTTTTTCAGGCTGTTTGTGCGGAAATACGCCGCGGAAGTCCGCCCCAACCTCGGCCCGCCCACTGCTGGACAACAACGGCGCCAAACGTGACAACAGATCGGCTGAGCGGATGCGCACCGACCCTTCGATGTTGAGGCCCTTGGCCACGCGCAGGTTGGGCAGCTGGCTGCTGGCAAACGCGTCGCTGCTGGAGATGGCCAAGTGACCCTGCCCTGTGAAATTGAGGTGGCTCAGCCAGTCCAGGCTTTGTAGACGTTTGATGGAGGGCAAATGCATGCCAGGGCGGTAGTCCACCTCCAGGTCCAACAGCAGCACCAGCTGCACAGACTCGAGCGAAAACTGTTGCACCGAACCTTCAAAGAAGAGGTAGAGCACAGCATGGGCGTTGCGCAGCCCTGCCACCGTTTGTCCATCCAGTTTGCCTGTGATCACAAGCGATCGCGTGTCCTCGTTGATGCTGATGCTCGTTTTCTTGCTGCTGCCAGTTTGCAACAACGTCCTCCTCCCGCTCCACATGCCCATCTCTGCCACTGCCTCTGCTGCCATCCGCCCCGACGATGTTTCTCCTGCGTTTCCACCGGGACTGTCTGTGCGCACCGGTGCCTTGGCGTCCTGGGTAATGGACGACGGGACAAGGACCACGTCGGCTACTCCCAGCCCTGTTTGCAGCACTTCCAGCAGGGAAGGATTGGCCGCAAGTGTGGTTTGGTTCAATTCAAAGTTGCCCTCGCTGTTGAGCAGGTCGTTGGCGAAGCGGTCGAGTACCCGGCCAGGAGGGGTCGGCGCAGCGGGGATGAGGGCGAGTACCATTCCTGCAAAGGCCAGCATCACCACAAAGGCTACGCTCCAGCACACTCGCTTCTCCTTTGGTGGCATCTGCCTGTATCGTCCCAGCAGCGTCGTATCCTTCATGCCCATTGCCTTTTCGTATTCGCTCTGTCGCAGCCGCGCAAACACCAAGCAGCGCACCAGGGCGTTTTCTTCCTGCGAGTCGTCTCGAAACACGGTTTGACGACGCGTGCGTGCCTGCGTCGTCGCCGTCGTCGACGTCGTCGTCGTCGTTGTACCCTCTCCCTTCTCTGATCCTCCATTCGCTTGCTTGTACTTCTTGCCCTGCTTCTGCGTGCCGGCACTCGAGCCCGAGCGTCCATCGCCCACCACCATGCTTGTAGTCAGGTCCGCCAGCGAGCCCTGTGGATGGTGGAGTGCTGCTGTCTCCACCCCACTGCGCACAGGCTTCATTTGCATGGACGGCACACGGCCCTTTTGCGCCACTTTGCCCTCCAGCTCTCGTTGGAAGACGGTCTTTTTGCGTCCGCGTTTCGGCGGAGCAGCCGCAATCAGCCGCTCTACGTCTGCCCGCTCCACATCAATGCCCCGCTCCACCTCCTCTGTGATTGGGTTGGTGTTCATTTCTTGGTCGTCATCTGTGTCTTCCATGGCGACGTACGGGGTGGCCATGGGGTCACGATTAGTACGACGACTTGGCTTTGCCCGACACGCGCGTCACCGGTGTCGCCATTGAATAGCAGCCGTGCTCAGAGAACAGCCACGCATGCAGCTCAGCCAACGAGTGCACCCTTTCCTTTGTGCCAGCCAGATGCGCCAGAGACGCCGCTTCCCGTTTGCGTCTTTCTTCCAGGGCCTCCTCGTCGTCCATCTCGTCTGCAGATGCTGTAAAGGACAGTGTGTACGTTTGTAAAGGTGTGTTGTGCTGATGCGTGGCCCATGGGAGTGAAAACACCCACTCAAAGATGGCCTGGGTGCGAGGCAAGTGAAAGTCACTTGTGATCACGTGCAGTGTGCGCCAACCACGCAGCTCTGTGTGCATCAAGCGCAGGAAGAATGCGTTGCCAATGGTGTCGTAGGACACCCATTCGGTGAGGATCTGTTCAGCCGGCACGCCGCCCTTGATCAGATACTCTGCACTTGCCGTCGCCTCAAACACGGGATACCCGTCCTCGTTCAGATGGTTAGGCTTGTGTGCCGTGCCTGCAGACAGAGTAATCACCCACACCGTCCCAGAATGCGATCCGTCCAGTTCTGCAAACAGAGCAAGGGCTGCGTCGCAGCGTGCTTGTGTCCACGGTGGCAACTCGCCCTCTTCATTCTGTGCACCTCCCCCAGGCACCACAATGCACACATCGTCCTCCTCGGCTCCACTCGACTCCTCCTCTTTGTCCACGACCGACGACATGCTCGTTCCCTTGGGCCGACGGGCGCTGCTGCCCAGCCCAGCTTCCTCCTCACTCCCCTTCCTGGATCGCCTGTGCCAGGTCAGGGTGCTCGTAGTCCACCCACTCCATCCATGAGCCTTCATAGTTGCTGATATGGTCAAATCCCAATCCCTTGAGGATCGATCCAGCCGCCTCGGATCGCATGCCTGAGCGGCAGTACGTGATGATCCGCTGATCTGCGCTCGGCTTTGCGAACCCAAACACGGTGGCAAACTTTTCATCATCCATTCCCATAGCCTCTTCGAGAACAGACACTGTGCCGGAAGGGGGACCGGGAGTGTGCGTGTGTCAGAGTGTGCGTGTATGCGCGCCAGAGGGAAAAAGTCAAGCTCTCTGCGTCCGCGCTGCAGAACCCACGTGGCACATTGTGGGCAGAAAAGATCATGCCCGATGCAGTTTCGTCGTACTCGCGTACGTCCAGGAGTACATAGTCACCCTTGTTCTCCTTGAGCAACTGCTCCAACTGTTGCATGGACATCACTGGCACCTCCACGTCGGCCTTGACCTCACTGCTCGTGTGGAAGGAGTGACGAGAGACAATGCCCACCGTGGTCCGTGTATCTGTGGTCCCCCATCCACTGGTCGTGCTGCTCGTCCTCGCCACTGCGTGCTGCATGGTGCACTCTGCAACACTCGCAAGGCCTCGACCAGCCCCCATCTGCTGCACGCTGCTACGGATCCCAGGGACAACGCTTGCAACTCGCTGTGTGTTGCCCCAAATGCGAGCAGACACCGTACACCAGGAACGCAATCCCAAGCGACGACTCATTGTTGGACAAATTTGGTTTTGTTTGCAGGTTCAGGGCGCTTCGCCTTCCGGATCCTCGCCCCGACACCACAGTGCGCGCATAAGCTCCACAAATGTGTCTCCGTGCATGACCGCAAATGCTTCCTTCAGAATCAATTCGTTGGGTGTCGGCTGGGACAGGAGGTACGTCAACATCTGCTCGCGCACTGAGTCACGCTCTGCCGACGCCGGCCACGTCACCAGCACGTTGAGCAGATACAGTGCCAGACGAGTGTTCAGATTGGCCTCCAGCTGTGCACGGCAGTTTTCAAACAGTCCATTCACCTCGCGGTAGTACGCACTGGCCTGCATCAGCATCAAGGTCTCGTTGAGGCCCATGCTTCGGGTCGACCCCGAGTACAGGAAGCGCAGGAATGGATAGTACGCCTCGATGTCTGTAAAGTCCTGTGCATCCACATGCAGCCTGCCCTCTTGGCTTTCCTTGAAATCAGACGAAAGCATCATCGCAAAGTACGGTGACCGTGCACATAGCATCGCACGGTGCACCTTCAGCTCCCCGTTCTCCAATTCCACCACAAAGTCGGGCTTCGCCAACTCCTCCACCCCTTGCAAATGCCTCGTTGAAGCCTCCACCTGCCTTTTCCATGCTTGTGTGTTTGACTTGGGCGTTGTCATGCCTGTTTCAGCATCTCTCCACACATGCGCCTCTGCGGTCCCGCCAACCTCCTCCTCCCCGTCCTGCACGACGCTACTGCTGCTGCTGTTGCTGCTGCTGCTGCTGCTGCTGTCCATCGGAGCCCCACTGGGTCCCACCACCCTCGGTGTGGCGTTATCTCGGTCTCCGTACACGGACAGCATCGATCGTGGTTGGCTGCCCCGCCTGGCACTGCCGCTGCCGCTGCTGTTGCCAGCACTCTCGGTTGTCTCCAGGGCTCGCAATGGAGTCAAGAGACCATCCGTGTCGTTTTGCTCTGGAACATCATTGTGGGCCAGCAGCAGGGCCAAAAGGTCATCCTGCAGGGTTGCGCTTGGCACGCGCACGTTGGGATACTTTGGCTTCACGTCGCCGTCTGCCAACGAGCGCAGGATGGTCACCAGCACGTCGTGGCGCAGGTTGTGCAGCTCTTCGCTGTACCGGCCCACCAGCTGCTGGTATTTGGAAATGACAATCTGCACGCAAAGATCTTCCAGCAGTTGCCATTGGTGGAACGTGGCGTCGTTTGCGGCGCAAAGAATGGGCAGCAGCAGAGGCATCCTCAGACGAAGCAGAATCTGTTTCAGTACCAAAGTGGCCAGCCTTTCCAATTCCAACCGTGCAGCAATGTCCATCGTGCATAGCAGCACCGCCATGTGCTCGTGCTCGCCTGTCTCCTCGCCCATCGGCGTCACCAGAGCGTCTGTGTACACATGGTTCATCACCGTAGTCATGGCAGAGCGCACTACCCGCTTCAGAAGCACCTCTGCCGATGCTTCGCTTGAACCGGCAGCCAACAGCTGCTTCACGCTCAGCCGCATTTTCAGCGCCTCGCTCAAATCCACCACGTTTGGCTGTCCCCCATCTTGGCCGCTGTAGTCCGACGCTATTGTGTGCATCACCATGAGTGCCAGCTCCCTGCATCGTGTTGCAATCACACATCGGTGTGCCTGGAACTCCCATCCGTAGAACACCAGTTTCACGTCGGCCATGTCTCCATCACCGCAAAGGCGGAACATGTCGTTCGCCAGCCGTTCAGCACCAGCCGGACACCCGATTGCCCCGTTGGCCGCTAGCGGTGTCGACTCGTCGGCGTCTTCGTCTTCGGGCAGCAGGGGCAGATTCGTGCTCAGCTGATAGCACGAGTTCATCCACATCACACCATTGTATCCGCACAGTACATACACCTTTCCGTTGCAGCTTGTGGCTGCATGCGAGCACCGTTGCGACGGGATTGCCCCAAGCACCTCGCGCGTCCGCAGCCATCGTCCTTGCTGTGTGTCCAGGATGTGTGTGTCGTTCACATACTCACGACCGGAGAATCCGCCGATGATCAACAGGTACTTGCCCATGCGCGACGCTGAATGGTATGCTCGTCCAAGTGGGAGCATTCCGGACTCCCTGCTCGATGCGTCGTTGTCCTCTGCCCCTCGTGCCACCTCGGCGTCTGTGCCCATGTTCCCAATCACATTGTTGCTGTTGTTGCTGTTGCTGCTGCTGCTGCTACTGCTTGTCTTGTCTCCTTCGGCGTCGTCTTCACGTGTAGTTTTCGGTTCCAACAACGACCACTTGGCTGTGCGAGTGTCCAACACATGCACATCGCCCAAGTACCTGTGTCTGTGGTCGTATCCACCGACAATGTACACTCTCTCGTCGATCACTGTCGCCGAGTGGCCCTGCCGCGGGCTCGGCGGCGACCCCGTGGTTTCCAGCCGCTCCCAACGGCCACGCACAATGTTACCACTCTCGTCATCCACTTCACAGTACAACACGTGTGTGTCGTTGCACTTTGCGTTGCCGTCAAAGCCCCCGAACAGGTACAGCCGATCGCCCACAGCCGAAGCAGAATGGTACCCACGCGGCGCAGGCAACTCGCCTTCCAGCGGAACCGTCCTCCACGTCACTGTCCGAAAGTCGCACACATGCAGGTCGTTGTAATATACGTGGCCATCGAATCCACCAAACAGCAGCAGGTCGTTTGCAATCACTGGAAAGTCGTTTGGAATCCGCGAGCGGCCTCTGCGACGTTGTCCGCCACCCCCTCGCGTCAGTCCCTGCCCTCTCATGCACGGGCACACCTGCTCCCTCACGCCTTCTCCTCCTTCCCTCGTTTTGCTCTATTGCTCACAACGTACGGTGGCGAGATCCCGCGCATTTCCGGTGACGACCAGGTGTTGTCCGTTGTGTCCAGCACCTGCAAATGGCAACCGGTGGCGCGTCAGTTCCAGCTCCATGACTCCCCGCTGATCTTGGTCAAGCGCCTGCAAATGCGCACCTCTCCCAACACCCATGCTTGTGGCACCCCTTCTCTCACATACCAGAAAGTCTGCCATCCGTTTGATGCCATCATACCCTCCAAAAATGTACAGTTTGTTGTCCACCCTCGCACACGCCTGTCCTGCTCGCGCAGACACACTCTCCTCCTCCACCAGCAGTGGTTCCCACTCTTGCACCACGTCTGCCGGCCCCAAGAAAGGATACTCCAGAGTCAGGTCCATGTTCTCTTGCCTCCTCCAGCGTCAATCGTCAGTCGTCAAAGTCGCCGCTGCTGTACTCTGCCAACTCCAAATCCTCCTCCTTCCCCGACGAGGAAGAAGATGTGAGAGTGCTGCTACTCGTGCTGCTCGATGTTGAAGCTCCCGTGGCCTCCCATCTGCTCTTGATCGTCGTTCCTTCCCTGCCACCATTCCCGTTCCCTTCCTGTTCACGAGCACGCACCTCAATTGTCATGGGCACCACACTCTGCTCCTGTTCTGTTGATTTCCTCGCGTCCACCTCCTGCTGCAGCTTGGCGAGCTGCTCCCGTTGCCAAGCCGACGGCGTTCCGGCCGTGTCCAGTTTCCTCGACACCGCTCGAGGTGACCATAGCTGCGACTCGGCCACCTTGGTTCCTCCTTGGCTCCTCTTTGAGTTGTCACGCAGGCTTTCAATGGATGTGCTCCCCGAAACCTCCTCATGCGTGTCGTTCGGCCCTCCATTCTCCTTGCCACCAACAACCTCGTCCATCGACAAGCTCAGCAGCGACATGGTTGCCAGACGAGTCAACAGTGACCTCGATCCCTCTTCTGCTTGCGCTGCCCCCTGCAGCGCCATCAGCTCCTGGATGCCATCCAGCATCTTGCTTTGCTCCGCCTTGGGATTGTCTGCAAGCGTGTCCTCTGCAAAGCGAATCCATGCGTCCAAGTCCTCCTTGGGTAGCTGCAACAGCTTTTTCATCGCCTGAAGCTGTTTCACTGTTTGCAAAACATCCACCAGGGACGCCTTGGGAGCCGCTGCTGCTTGCTTGTCCTTCTTCTTCCGCCGTCCCCTCTTGCCCGGTGTGCCCACACTGGCTCTTGATGACCCTGGAGTCGAAAACGGAGAAGCCACACTTCCCAAAGGTCGCACAAAACTGCTGCGCTTTCCCGCGGATGTCGGTGTCTTGGGTGTGCCCGGAATCTGTGGCGACTCCGATCTCCGAGCTCCCCATCCCGACAGCTCCTCCTTCTTGCCTCCAGCCCTTCCCTTCGAAGTGCCCACTTTTCGTGCTGCCTTTCGCCTCCTCGGCCGCTTGCGTTTGCTGTGTGCACCCTTGCCCTTTGCCGAAGCTTTCAGCTCCTGGTCTCGGAGATACGCCAACTCCTGCAGCAGTGCGTCCACCACACGCGTCTTTTCTGCTGCCTTGCTGCTTTTACCCTTGCTGTCCTCCTTTTGTCCCGCTCCGTCGTCATCATGATGACCCTCATCCTCCGCATCCGTCGTTCCGCTTCCGGATCCCACATTTGCATCCCTGCGGTGATGGTGGAAGAACAGAGCTGGAGGACCGTCCACATCGCCAGCATCTCTACTGGAGGATGCATTCTGATGTGTCTTTTCCTGTTCAACCACGGCTGCTGCTGCTGCTTGGGACACCTGTGTCAACTCTTTCTCCAGCTGTTCGTCCACCAGCAACTGCACGTCATTGCTCGCACTCGCACGAGACGGCGTAGACGCTGCACTCATTACGTCGCCTTCATCAGACGTGGAGGTCGTCTGTTGTGGCATCACCATTCCACTGCTGCTGCTTGCCCCACCACTGCGCTTCTTCTGAAGCTCAGCCTGAAGTCCTTGCTGGTCAAAGTGCGCCGCCATGGAGGCCCCCAAGCGGCTCAATCGCAACTGAAGCACCGTCTCAGCCACTCGGTTTCCCATGAGGTCAAACAGCGGCAGTGATCCCGTCAGCAAACCCTCGCGTGTCTCCGCTGCGCTTTGCGCCAACGAGCGCAGCGACACGCTCGCAGACCCCAGCAGCTTCACATCCTCCAAATGTTTCAGGTCGCACAGCAGGACAAACAAAGGAGTGGATCCCAGTGCCTCCAGCATGCTTTCCACCGTCATGCGAAAGACGCACGACTTGCCACGAGAAAACTCCCATGTCCGTTGGCCGTCCTGCGTCTCCTTCGCCCGCAGCTGGTCTCGCTGCAGAATGTTCACCACAGGGTAGTCCAGAAATCGGAACGACACACTCGGCAGCGCACACTGTACGCTGCCCACCACTCGTGTGCAGAACACCTCCAGTGCGAATCTGCGCGCCAAAAATCCGTCCCGTGTCCCCAACCACCCTCAGTGTCAGCAGATGCGCTGTCATACTTGGTTGCGAATACTGCTGCATCCATGTTGCATTTCTCATTGCCCTTGTGCCTCACTCACAGCTCTTCCGTCATTCCCTTCAGGAAAGTTGTTTTGCCCTTCTCGGCGCCGCTGTGCGCTGCGCATTGGGCTTGCTCACATGATGCTGATGCTCTCTGTCAGAGACAACGACTCGCTGCGGTTTTCCATGCTGCGCAGTGACAGCGAGACCGAAGCCTTGCGTTCCAGCACAAACGCCTCATGCTTCGCAAGCACTGCTTCTTTGCTGGCAAACACATCCAACACGGCTGCAAAGTACTCGTCCGTGAGACTCTCCAGCTCGTAGCGAACCTGTGCGTCCATGGCATTGCTGTTGATACTGCTGCTGTTGTGACTTCCACCCAGCGGCTGTGGGTCCTGGAGAAAGTCTTCGGCAAACGCTGTGCGGTTGGCCTCCAGTGCCGCTAGGAACTCGTCACGAGAGTTGGCCAGCTGCAGCATGCCTTCCAAGAACCCGAGCTGTAGCGACAGCGCCCCTTGCTCGCCAATGTCGTACTGGCGGTGAAACTTGATCCACTGCCGCAGCATCAGGAACGCGTCACTCTGCGATTCGGCATGGCTGATCACATCGTCGATGCTTTCCTCCACACGCGTAAGGTACGTCTCCAGCGTGGGCACCCCTTTGACCATCTCTGCAAGTGCTTCCGAATCCTCTCCGTTCAACACCTGCTCCAGTTGGCTCAGTTCCGTTTGCAATCCCTCCACATGCATGTTCATCGTACGCATTGCTTTGTGGATGCGATGGCTCCGCACTGCCACCTCATGCTTTTTTGCCACGCGTGACCCCTCTCCGTTTGCCACACGTGCCATCAGCGCCTCCACTGCTGGCTCAAGATCAGCCACAATCGCCGTCAGGTTCTCATGCAGATCCCAACACACTTGCAGCAGCTCCGCATCGTTGTTCACCTCTGTTCCAAACCGAGCCAGGTTCCATCGCCGCTGCACTTTGTGCATCGCTTCTGCTTGGAAGCACAACCGCTCCAGGCGTAAGGACACGTCGGTGACAGCCGCACGTGTGGTTACGTACTGCGACACCCAGTCCACCTGAGCCTCCACCAGCTTGGCAGCCGTCACCATCCCCCTGCTGTGTTGCAAAGCCTCGTGCATGCGTGGATGATGCTGGTTTAGCGGCCGCAGCGCCTGGTCGATGCCCACCACCTCTCCCTCGCGAAACATCATGTTGCCAAAGTTGACGCTGTTGTGTGACCACACACTGCCGAATGCAAACCGGTCAAAGTTGTTGATCAGTACGTCAAACGCTGTAAGGCGTCCCATGTCCTGCAGAATCTTGTGCCCCTGGGGCGTTATGTCGCCCAGCACTACGTCCAGGGTCATGTTGCAGCTGCTGTCTGAAGATGGGGTCTGGTTTGGGCCTGCGACGTTGAACTCTTCTTCCACAACGCCCCTGCCGGGACCCAAGTGGCGCTCCAGGTCTGCTTTCATCAAAGTTTCTCCACTGATGGTTTGCATGACCAGCACACCACCCCACTGTGAGATGTCCACAGCAGACGACAACGCCTCCTGGATGTCTCCAAACTCCACGCTCGACCGCGACAGCACACGTGCCTGCGGTGTCTCGATGTCAAACAGAGCCGTGAGCAACGACGATGCAAACACCTCCAAGAAGGCCTTGCTGTCCGTGATGCGCTTGACCACCACAGAGCCCTGCTTTGTGATGATGCACAAAACACTCGAGTCTGCTTTCAGCGTCATGATGTGCTCTGTGGTCTCCCAATCCACTTGACGAATGTTCTGGATGATGGGAGTGCTCAGAAACAGCTCCTTACGCATGGTGCCCAGCTCCTTGTCCTGTTTCGACACCTGTGCTTTCAAAGCCTCCGTCTCCCGCTCCAGCTGCTCCACTTGCCGCTTCAGTTTGGCCATCTCGATGTCTTTCGGATCGGCCTTGGTCATCATTGGGGGAGGCGGCGGTGCGGAGCTCATCTTTCCGGCGTGTGTGTGCTTGAGGAGGATCACGATGTTGCGTGCAACGGCGCGGCGACGGGCCAAACCTCCTGCCACTCGATCACTCGATGCCATCCGCCTGGACCGTCGTCCTGTTGCTATTTCTTGCGGCTGCGGCTGTGTACATGCACTCTGAAGTGCCGCAGGAGCAGCCCTTGCAGGTTGCGGAGGCGCCGAGGATAGCCACGCCCACCTCGGCCACAGTTCTCCCCGTGGCGACGCGCCAATGGTCAAAGGAGGATGGATTGGCCCCACTTCGTGAAGCAGCCGCTCCACTGGTGCTTCAAAACACACCGGCGACGCAATGGAAAGCTACTAGGGCGTGGAGCGCTGACTACCTCTGCAACAAGGTACGACGCTTTCACGACGTCCGAGTGTCCAGCTCGCCTGTGTTTGCCTACTTCAATCGAAAGCGTGCCATGGCCGAACAGGTGCAATGGCACACTCCGTTCAGATTGCAAACCATGAGCTGCAAGCAGTTCTTCCGGCTGCGCAACGACTCCTCTCCAGATGCGTCCAGCGTGTACTATAGCGTTCCCATTGATGAATGGATGCAAGGCAAACTGGCAGGAGATGTGGAACCCCGCACTCCACTGTTGATGCCTCCTGGAAATCTGGATCTTGCCGCGTTGGGGGTTGAACAAGACCCAGCCGAGAAGATCCAGTCCGACCGCATCCTCTTTGACAATGGAACATGGAACGAAGCGCATCTGTGGATGGCCTCGGCTAGAGTGGTGGCCCACACGCACTATGACCCGTATTGGAACGTGTTTGTGCAGGTGGAGGGCCACAAGACGATGGAGCTAATCAGTCCCGAATACCACGAGCACCTGCGTATGTTTCCAGTCCTCCATCCGGCGTACCGCCAGTCTCAGATCATTGTTGCCCAGGGGAACATGGACACACACCTTCCCAATCAAGTTGTGGTCCATCGAGTACGCCTTGCTCCGGGTGACGTCCTCGTTCTTCCCCCGTACTGGTTCCACCGCGTCCAATCCCACTCCCCGAGCCTGTCTGTCAACCTGTGGAGTCTTTCAGACACTTACAAGCTGGTGGACCGCACTCGCATCCACCCGCTTCCCTTTGACGAGACCTGGGACCTTGCCCAGCGAGCCGCTGGCCTTTCCTCTTTCCTGCATGCCATGCTGCTCCACCTTCGGCCTCTGGATCCAAACCATGGCTCCATGACTGCCCAACAGCTCATACGACACACCATCTATGTGCGGTATGCTCCGCTGGCAGACGAATGGCCAGTCAACACCGGTGATTGCACCAGGGCTCCACACCACTCCGTCCAGGCCATTGACCAGGAGAAACTCACCGCCATGGCTTCCAACCTGGCCCACCTCTTTGCCGCCATTCCAGAGGACGTGCGTGGCATTGCACTCATGGACTGGGTCGAAGAGACTGCGCTGTGGGTTGCCGCTGGCGACGTGTCCATTCTGCGCACACAAGCCTTCTGCACCCTCCTCAGAGGGGTCTAGCTGCCAACCAATGTCGCGTGTGGTTGTTTGTGTCATTTCATTCCTCGACAAAGACAATTCGGCCCTCCACCTCCGGTCGAATGTGCGACTGGTGGATGATGTGCCACGTGCGCGGCGTGATGCGCTTGCCCTTCTTCCACTCGGCCACAATGCGCTGCATTCGCATCCAGTAGCGAACCATCGATGGCAACAACATCCCATTCTCCTCATCCACGACCACCGGCTTGTCCAGCATCATTGTGAAGCCGTCGTGTCCCTTGGCCAGGTAGTTTCGCGTCGCCACGGAATACTGCTTGTCAACTTCCAGAGCTGTTTCGTTGCCGTCGTCGTCCACCAAACAAACGCTTTGCACTCGTTCGCCAGCTTCTCGCCTGCCGTCCAACCGCACATGCAGACCGCTGACCTGTAGAAACCGCCCTTCATGGCTGGGCCACTTGCTCGCTCCATTCTCCAGACACTCCACAAGCTGTGCTCCGGTCAGTTTCAGAACCACCACTTCGTCTTCGATGGGGAGAAACGTCAGCAGCATGCCCAGAGTGATCTCGCCCTCCTCAAACAGCTCGTTCCCGCGCAACGAGCCTCCGTTCAGAAGAGCCACGTCTGCCTGTGTCATTCGTCGCATGACATCGGTTACAAAGTTGCCCAGGTTGCTCTCTTTGGTGCGCACAGTTTCCGTACGCCCGTCCAACGGTCGATCTGTGCGGCCAATCACCTTTGCTGTCTGCGCATCCAACTGGCTGCTCCACTCGCTCACCAACTTGGCTGTCTCTTCGTCGCAATGATCGTCCTTTGTGATGGTTATGTGCTCCACATCGCCCACCACGCCGCTGCCCATCTCCCACACAAAGTGAGAAAGATCGCAAAAGTCGGTGCCGCTCTTGACCACCATGCAGCCTTTTTCATCTGCAGGCACCACTTGGTGGAAGTGATCGTGGCCACCCAACACCATGTCAACCCCTTCGACGGTGCGAAGCTGCTCGTCGTGCGGGAGTCGCATGTGAGAGAGCGCCACAACCACTTCGGCACCGTCTGCTCGCAGTTGCTTTGCAGTGGCCTCTGCTGACTCACAAAAGTCTGTGTACACCAGTGAATCCGACATGCACGTCAGGGTGTCCAACCACTCCCTCTCAATCATCCCCATGAAGCCAAACTTGACGCCTTGCCACTCCAGCATGTGCGTACACACTGTGCCAGCAACGGCCGTCCCTTGAGCATCTTCGCACAGGTTTGTCAACACCCACGTGCACTCGGTAGCGTCCATTTGCTTGGCACTCACTTCCGGGCCAAAATCGAAATCGTGGTTTCCCACACACGCCACCTGCGGCCCAATTGCATTGAGAATGGGCACCATGTGCCACCCCTTTGTCACCGTCGACAGCAGACTGGGATTGAACACGTCGCCGCTGAACAGAATCAGGCATGGGCCGTGCTCCTCTTCCAGCGCGCGCACTTTGGCCACAAATCGCGCCGCGCCTCCCCCCATCCGTCGTTCGGTGATGTGGTACACATCGTTGAAATGGAGCACGTGGATGTGCTGTCGCTCTTCAGATGTGGAGCTGCTCATGTGTGGAGAAGAAGAAAGGTGGCGGCTTTTGTTCTGGACCTCCTCGGGCCTGGGGTGCTTCACAGCGTCGTCTCGGTGGCCTTGTCCACCGTGGTGCGTTCGGGAATGGACGCCGTGGTCAGACGGGGCGGTTCGTATTCCGGGTCCATGCGGTACTTGACGAAATCGGTGACGCCGCAGTGTTCGCGCAGAAAGTCTTCGTCGATGAGGGCCTGACCTGTGACCTGAGGGTTGTCCAGGATGCCCATCACTGAGTCGGCCATGATATCCGCCTTGCGCCACTGGCGCGGTTCGCCCAGTTTGAAGTTGATCGTGGCAAAGCTCTCGATCATCGTAGCTGGCCACAGGCTGTTCACCTGAATGTTGTTCTCCTCCACTTCATCCGCAAGACCGTACGTCAGCAGCGTCATTCCATACTTGGTCATGCAATAGCCCGTCTTGCCCTTCATCGCGTTCAGCTCGATGGGAGGGGACATCTGAATGATCGACCCACTGTTTGCTTCCATCATTGGTGGCAGACACGCACTGTGTCCATGCGCACACCAACCCATGATGTGTATACACACATACATGGACGCACACACGTGTGTGTGTGTTCATCCAGAACGTATTCGTGTCAGCGCCTGGGAGAGGTCACGGCGAGGCTCCTTTCCCACGCGATGCGCGGCGTCGTCTACTTACCGTGCCACATTAAGTGCTCCACGCGCATTGATGTTGTGCATGAGGTCGAAGCGCTTCATGGGCATCTTGCTTACGGGCACCCAGAAAAGCGCGCCTGCGTTGTTGATGGCCACGTCCACGCCACCAAACTCCTTCACAGCCTGAGCAACCATGTCTTCCACCTGGGCGTCGTTCTGGACGTCCACCTGGAACGGAAGAGCCTTGCCACCTGCTTGTTCGACCTGTGCTCGTTCGTCCCGCATGAATGTCAGCGCCCTGTGGTCACAACTCTGTGTCGTCGGCGCCAAACCCTCCGCTGAACCGTTGCACCCTCACCTCTTCGGCCACAGAGTAGATAGTTCCTGGCAGATCCTCGCGTTCTTCCACCGACTTGGCCGCCACGACCACGTTCATTCCGTTGCGTGCCATCTCCAGCGCAATGGTGCGTCCGATGCCGCGGCTAGCTCCTGTGATGATCGCCGTTTTCCCTGCGTGTGTGCTGCCCGTGCCATCTCAAGATGTCAGCTCGATACACAGGGCATGCCATCTCTCCCGTGTATCTTCCTCTGTCTGCCTCTACTCTACCTCATTTTCGTTGCAAAAGCGTGTGTTTTTTTGTTTGCTTTGGTGGCGTTCATTGCAGCACACTGCACAATGATTGTTGGATTCCGATCCCATGTCACACAAACTTGCGTTGGAAGCGTGATACCAGGTAGTTGGCAGCCACCGAGTTGCGCTCACGTGCGTGCAGGTACGCGCGCGACTCGCTGCCGACGATTTGCACCTGGGCGTTGAAGCTCTGGGCGGTGGGGAACATGCTGAGGATGGAGCGGTTGTTGCTGCTCTTGATGCTATCGATGAGCGTCGACATGATGTCCAGAGTCAGGCCAGCGTGCACGCTTTCTGCAGTCTGGAATGCTGCGCGGAGCTGGTGGAGGATTGCCTGCACCGCCTCGTTCTCCTGTGTGTTCAGCAGTTCCGTAAACGATGGGTTGATCACCTGCTGCAACAACGCCTCCGAGATCGAATCTTCGGATGGCGGCGAAGGAGGAGCCGAAGGCGACATCATGTCCGAGGGAGGCGGAGGCGGCGCTTCGTCGTCGTCCGACGAGCTGTACTCGTCCCCTTCCATGGCTGCTTTGGCCATCGACTTTGCCTCTGATGACTTTGGCTTCACTGTGTCAAAGTTCCACATGTCGTCTTCGTCCTCGTCCTCGGTGGGCTCCGGCACCTCTTCCTCGTCCGAGTCGCTGTTGGCATCGCCGGACGAAGCCTTCCACCGCTCGTACCTCTCGATCAGCTCTGTCAACGCCGTCACCTTTTTCGCCTTTGTAATGAAGCGGTGTTTCAGCAGCTCCTTTGCGGACGGGCGCGACGAGGCGTCCCTGTTCAAACACAGCGACACAAACTCCTTGAAGCTCTTGCTGTAGTTGCCCTGCAACGTGGGGGGCTTGTTTTTCTGCATGTGCCAATCACACACATGGTGCAGGATGTGTTAGCTGGCCACTTGTGCCTCCAAGCCGATCCTGGCTCCACCTGTGTGGCTCACGCTCGCAACTTACGGGAATGAGAAACAAAACGCGCATCGGGTGCAGATCGGCGTATGGCGGTTCGCCCTTTGCCATCTCGATGGCAGTAATGCCTGTGGGATAGTGAATGCACGACACGCACGCACGTGTCAGTGTTGTTGCCCACGCGTTCACAGCCAACAGCGGGTGAGCCTGCCCCCTTTGTTGGGGAAAAACCTACCCAGCGACCAGATGTCTGCCTTTTCGTCGTACCCAGCCTGTTTGATCACCTCGGGTGCCATCCAGTACGGAGTACCTACACCGTGACAGTGTCAAGTGGAAAATGGAGAGAGTGTCATGGTGTCAGTGTCCCTGTCCGCCATGCAGCACCGCCGAACCGGCCCCAAGAGGGGAAACGTACCCACAAAGGTGTTGCGCTTCGACGCCGTCGAGCTGATCTGTGCAGACACCCCAAAGTCGGCCAGCTTCACGTGTCCCTCCGACGACAGCAGGATGTTGGCCGCTGTGTGCGCGTATGCGTGCGTTCGCGCGTGCCGTATGCGTGTGCGTATGAGTGTGAGGACGGCTGCTCGCAGAGGGGATCGCAAAAAATGAAGAACCAGCAGAGCTTATGCGGGCTGAACACCCTGCGTACGAGCTTACCCTTGATGTCGCGGTGAATCTTGCCCTCGCTGTGCAAATACTCCAGTCCATGGAGCATCTCCCGCATGATAATGGCGATGTACGCCTCCTCCAGCGGGCCCGACTTCATCAGATCAAGAACCGACCCGCCTCCCAGAAACTCCATGGCGATGTACAGGTCCGTGCCCTTCACGAACGACCCGTAATACTTTGTCACATAGGGCGAGTCCACGCTACCCAGCAGCGCAATCTCCTGTTTGATGTCGTCCAGCTCGTCCTCGGCCTCCTCAAGGTTGATGACCTTCACAGCCACCGTTTTCTGCGTCTCCAGATCGAGAGCCTTGTACACTTGGCCGAACGAGCCCTTTCCAATGCGCTCAAGCAACTGGTACTGTGCAGATGGATCAGTGCCGTATGAGGACATGGCCAATGGGTTTTTGTTTTGCTTGCGATGCGCGTTCCCAGAACCCTCCTCTCTTCCCTGCTGCATCTCCACGGGCGGAAATTAGTGCAGAAGTCGGTTAATCTGCGGCGTGCCTGCAATCGAGCTGGCGTACTTCTTCTGCCTACGCTTCAGCGACATATAGTAGCTGCGCTCCGAGTCCGCAAACACCTCCTGCTCGCCCATGTGCTTGATGTATCCGCTGTCCAGCAACTGTTGCGCCATCTGTACTGCCTTTTTGCGCGACGTCAAGGCCTTGCGTTCGTTCTGCTTGATGGCGTACTCTGCGCTGCGTAGGGCACTGTCTCCGGCAGCAAGCGACTCGACGTCTTCCAGGTCCATGCGCATGTCTGTGGTCGACACCGACGCAAACTCCACGTCCAACCACTTGCTGATGATCCAGTCCACGCAATGGCGTCCGGTGAAGCAACGCTCACCCTTGTACTTGGTGTGAGGCAGGGAAGAGTTGCGTGCGGTCATCTGCTCAAACAGGTTGTTCAGCACGTCCGGGGCGAACATCTTGGTGGTATTGTCCTGCATAAAGTAAAACTTGAACTTGGTGCGGTCAAATGTGCTGCGCTTGAGTACGGGCAAGAGCAGGTTCTCCCCTTGCAGGCTGAGCGCCAGGCTGCTGGCCGTTTCCACTGAGCACAGAAAGGCGTTCTGGAACCACTGCACCAGCTGGCGTCCACTGCAGCATGTCTTGCCCTTGTACACATCCCAGGGGATGTCGTCGACCACCCGCATGTAAATGCACAGAGCGCGTAGCTCCATGCCACGGCGGCCCAGGGTGCCGCCGTTGTCTCCGTTCAGCATCTCCATGGCCAGGTGCGCCGTGAGTGCCGAGCACAGGTCAATGCTCCTGTCTGCACGCTCACGAAACATGGTTTCCATTTCGCCAATGACGGTGGACACGAGCGAGGACTGCAGAAACAGCGATGCTTGCATCAGCACGTTGCCGTCACCCAACGAGTTGACCAGAACCTCCTCTGCTTCCGACAGCATGCGAACGACGTCGGGCATGTCACGCACTGTCATCAACTGGTTGAACGGGGCAATGGAAAAGGACTGCTGCATCTTGGAGGCGGTCCCGGAAACACCGCCGGAAACACCTGCGCCTGCAAGCTTGTGGCGCATGGGCACACGCACAGCCTCGCTGCGAGCTGTTCGCAAATGCAAGTCGTTCTCCACGTCAAACAATCGCCTTTGCTGGATGTGTTCTTGCAGGCGACGCCTGCACCTGCGCAGGGTTAGCTCAAACTGTAGATGACCAATCGAGTTGATGGTCCTGCTCACACGCTCCATCACGCGCTCAAACAGGTCATAGTCGCATGTCAACAAGGCCAGATCGAGCAGCAACAAGCCGGATTCGCCCACCAGCTGATGCATGTTCAGATCTGCAGCCAAGGACAACACCTTGGCCAGCTCGTTGCGGCCCTCGTCGACGTTGCCACTCAGCAGCTTCAGCTTGCCATAGTGCATGCCAGCCTGTGCCATCCAGTGTTGATTGCTGTCAAACTGGAACAGCTGCGCACTCATGTCCAGGTTCTTGTAGGCGGTGGATAGTTGGCCCAGATCTGCCTGCACTTGAGACAGGCCGAGTAAGCACTTGGCCTCCTCTTGCACGGCTCCCAGGCGGCGCGCAATGCGAAGTGCATCCTCAAACCAAAACACAGAGAGGTCATACTGCTTTTCCATGTGTAATGCAGCTCCGAGGAGGCGCATCAGCCTGCACTTGCTCACACGGTCGCGCGCAAACCAGATGCGCTCCAGACCCTGGCGCGTGGTTTCCTCGGCCAGATCGTAGAAGCCCTCGAGCATGGCCAGCTCGGATTTGACCATGCACACCTGCGCCGTCTCGCGGTTGCCGTCCATGAGGTCTTCGGCCGTGTTGATCATGCGGTTGGCCAGCCGGAATTCGCTGATGCGGCCCGCGCTCTTGGCCATCTGCAGACACAGGGTGAACTTGATGGCTCGGATGTCGTACAGATCCTTCAGATCGACGGCTTGCGTGAGGATCTCGTCGATCAGATCCAGCCCAAGCTGGCCGTGCGAGATGGCGATGGGGTACAGCGAGCGGTGGACCAGATCCTCCACAAAGTTTGCAACCAGAGGCAGACAGGCCACGGCGTCGTTGCTCTGCTCTGTGTGCAGGTAGCGCTGGATGACAGTGGTATAGTTTTCCTGTGTCATGCTGGCATACTCTGCTGCGCAAAACTTGTGCAGCAGCTCGCGTCGGCTGTCTGGGATGTTGCTGTACACGGCATGGCGAACGGCAGACGAGTTGAACAGCACGTGCACGTCTGTGTACAGCTGGTTGCGGGACACAACGAGCAGCTGCTCTTGGCACAGAGCAACCAAGGCTTGGTGTGAAGAAGCAGCGTCGTCGTCTCCTGCAGACACAGCTGTGTACACACGCTCGAGGATCTTGGTGTCGATGGTCATGGTGTCGTTCAAGAGACACGCTGCAACACTGAGCATGGTTTTGATGCTGTCGCAGTGCTGGTGTTCGCGCAGGCGTTGAACGACGCACAGGTTGAGCGCCTTTTGGCATGCCTGTTCGTTGTATGTGGCAAAGTTGCGAATGGGGATGGTTTCCGGCGTGCTGTGGTTGAGGAACTTGTAGCTGTCCCAGCAGTACTTGCAGATGTCGCCCACGCCCTGGGTCACGGTGGGCGACAGAAACTTGCACTGTAGCTCGGGTTTGCTGCTCTCTGCGCCGGCCACATCACGTGTTCCGCCTGTAGAGGAACTGCGTGTCAAGCGAGGCGATTGCATGACCTCGTTCCAGGTCATGGAAACGGAGCGGACGCGGGACATGCTCTGCACAGACGGTGTGGACTCGAGGGGACCGGTGGTTGGGGCCGCGGGACTTGAGGGTGAACGCGCGCCAGTTCCGGGCGAGCCTGACGAAGGTGAACGCACGGCTCCGTTGACAGTGTTTGCGCGCTTTCCACGTGACACAATCTCGTCTGTGCCTGGGTCCGCGGCCTCCATTGCCAGACGGCGTACGGCGCTGTTGAGGATCATTGCGGTTGTGCCGTCGCCTGAACTCGTGTGCTTGCCGTTGTCTCCATTGTTTTCCTTTGCTGTGGAGGAAGAGGAGGAGGAGGCGGATGAGTCTGTGGAGGAGGAGGAGGCCGTGGCGGCGGTTGTTGTGCGTGCGCGAGTCGCTCTGGCGTCCACGCCATTGAGAAAGGTGCGCTCGTGGGCAGAATGGGTGACGACACCAGTGCCGTCGAGGTTTCCTGTGTCGGTGACCATGGTGCCTGTGTAGGAGACGTCGAGGGAGGAGGGAGTCTCGACGCGGACTGTGCTGAGAAGGGAGAGTCCCTTTAGAGGGAGAGGTTGCTGGTGCCTGCGGGGAGGCTGCTCAGGGGCTACGACGGTTGGGCCGACGTCTGGATAGGAGTTCATGCGCTCAGCCATCTCGGAGAGGGCGATGCTGCGGCGGCGGTTTATGCCGTCGTAGTGATAGATGATCATGAGCGGGTGCTGCTTGGTTTGCATGATCACGCTGTTGAGGATGCGCACAGACATGTCGTCGCAGAGATGGAACATCTCGATGAGGATGGCGACGGGGAACCAGTTTGCGTGGAGGACGGGATCGTCGAGGACATGGAGATCTGAGGGCACGATGCGGGGCCGTCCGTGCTCAGTGCCAAAGAGAGAGCTCATGTGGCTGTGGTGTGAGCGGATCTGCTGGACAAGAAACATGTGGACAGCCTCTGCGAGGGCGTGACACAGGGCTGAGGGATCGTCCTGCATGGATTCAAAGATGGCGGGCTCCTCAAAGCGGTCGGGCATGAGGATGAAGCGAATGATGTTTGCGTGGTTGTTCTGCAGCTCCGAGGTGGCGTCTGAAATGAGAGAGGCGGCTTGGGAATCGTTGAGGCGGAGCTGGCGTTCGGTGGCGATGAAGGAGCGGAGGATTTGGGAGAGGGAAAAGGGAAACAGGTCCATGAGGTAGTGAGGGAGGGTGCTTGTGTTTGGCAGAAGGACGCTGACATGGACGACTCGTGCGCCGCGTGTGTGGAGCCAGCGATTCCAGGCCAGAAAGAGCACCTTTGCCTCTTCGATGCGCTTGTCGACGGCGACAACGCTGCAGTTGGGGATAAGTTGGAAGGCGTACTCCAGCTGCATGTTGTCCTGTGTCCACTTGGGTTTGCCCGGATCAGTTTTCCACCAAAACAGAGCTTGCTCGATCTGGAGAATGGAGTCATGGTGCTCGGAGACACCCATGCGGTTGTAGACGTCGTTTGCCATGACATAGTTGTGCTGGCGGTTGAGGAAGCTTGCAAACTGGGCAGCTTTGATGTCGCTCTCGAGGGCGTCCTCAAGGAGGAGGAGGTAAATGTTGACGGGGTCCTGGAGGACGTGGAGGCGGCCAAAGAGGCGGAAGAGCAGAATGGGGAATTCGAGGAGCTTGTTGCTCTTGCGAAGGACGAGCCAACCAATGATGAGGGCGGCGACAAAGGGGAAGAGGTGGAGCTGGAGGAGCTGGTCGTTGGGAATGGACTTGTCAAAGTGGTTGACCTGCCCGATGGCAGCCCAGGCGAGGGAGAACCAGAGAGAGGAGAGCACCTGGTTGGTGGTGTGTTGGTACGGCTGCAAAAGGTGAAGACTGACGTTTGCAGCGATGGTGGCAGCGACGCGGAAAAAGTAAAAGATCTGTTGGAGGTCTGGTTGCGGGGGTACGCTTGTGGCGATGATGACAAGCCAGCAGGCCTGGGAGAGGAGGTCGAGGTAGTGTGTACGTGTGCTAAGGAGAGCCTTTTCGGTTGTGGTGTGAATGTTGACTGCGCTTGCCCAGGTGAGGACGAGGTGGAAAAGCATTGCGACAAAGCTGCTGGCGGCGTAGGGGAGTGTTTGTGCAGAAGGGACACTGTTGGGGTGTATGGTGTGGGCAAACGGGGACGACGAATACGCAGACAGGCAGATTGAGATTAAGGGGGGAGGGTGTTGTGGGGGACAGTGTGAGTGTGAGCGGGGGGTTGGGTAAGCATCATCTTGGGTGGCGCGCAGGAACGTCGTGCAACCGAGACAGAGCTGGGTGAGCAGTGGACATACATGATAGCGGTCCAGAGGGAGTACTGTATGGGTACATAGAGAGGGTACATGCTAAAGTAGGCCATGGTGCCTGTGGCGCGCGCCAGGAGGCGGTGGTGCGCGGCGGGCTCCAGAGAGGAGGATTCTGGTGGGTGGAAAACGCATCATCCGCACAAAAAAAGTTTGTGCGGTTCGGAGGGTGAGTGAGCGAGAGGCAGCGGGCGGGGGTGTGGGGAGGAAGGAGGGTGGGCGGAGACATACAAATAGACAGAGAAAAAGAGGAGGGTCTGGAGGTAGATCCAGAGGTTCACACAGAGGAGGACAGTGGGACCGAGGACAATTGGATCGGCAAGGAGGACGGCGATGATGCCCGAAAAGGCGGGGATGGAAGCTAGGGAGTATGAGAGGAGGAGGCCGCTGAGCTGGAGCCACTGGAGAGTGATGTAGGTGGCAGGGAAGATGTACAGGAAGAAGGTGGCGGCGACGGGCGAACGCATCAACGAGCCCGTGGAAAACTGGAGCTGGAGAAAGGTGCCTGTGAGGGCACGGTAGTGTCTCCAGTTCCAGGAGAGGCGCTGTTTGTGGACGACGCGGTCGATGTTGTTACTTTTAACATCGATGCGATCTGTGCTTTCGCTGCGGTAGGGGTTGAAGAGGTGGCTGACGGACGGCCTGCCGCGGCGCTGCCTGCTCTGGTGGTTGCGTGCTTGCATGGCGTTGGAAGAGCGAGCAAGGTCGTCATCTGCCCAGGCATCGAGGGTGTTGTGACTCCCAGGAGAGTAGTCGACGCCAGGATCGCGCATGGGGGGCCACAACAACGATGTCCAGTAAGTGTTGGCGTGGCGGGAGGGCTGCGAAGCAGACAGTTGCGAGGAGCATTGATCAAGGAAGCGGAGGGAGAGAAGGGAAACGCCGTGGAGATGTGAAGTAGACGGGGTGGGGGTTGTGTTGTGTGCGTGTGTCGCCGGAAGGGGGGTTTGAATGCCCGGGTGTGGCCTGCGGCCAGGCACGACTTTTGTCCGGACTGACACAAAGGACGGACACATGGACGGACACAGCATCCGGGAAGGGATCGTCTAAGCAAGAGAAGGAAAAATGGGTGCAAGAGCTGGACGAAAAGTGCCACGAAGAGGAGTTTATGCACACGGAGGAACTGCCGCTGTCTGACGGAGACTTTGATGAGCTTGTGGAGCTGTGCCACGGTGACAACGACGCGTTCGACCTTATTGTGGACAAGAAAGATGTGAAGATCTACAAGATGAACGACAGCCGATCGGGAGTGCATCTGATCAAGGCGACGTCGACACTGGCCAAGATCCCGCCACGAGTTGTGTTTACGCTGCTGTACGACCTGGAGCTGCGGCACGATTGGTAAGCGAAGCGTTGGGGGGGTGCGGGAAGGGGAGGGGATGGGCATGGGGCGGTGACAGTGAGAAACAGGCGCAACAGAGACGAAGAGGCATGTGTGGCATGCGAGAGTGGGGCGCAGAGGAGGGGTGAAAAGCGGCTGACATCGCAGGACCGTTTTTGTACGCGCAGGGATCCATTGCTGGTGGACATGGAGAGCCTTGAGCGATACGACGAGAACCAAGATGTGATCTTCTTTCGTGTGGAGGGACCCATTGGGATTGCAGACCGGTAAGTGGTCGGGCAGAGGGGAGAAAAACGGAAGCGGGACTGAGGTAGAGAGAGAGGGAGCGGACTGCGGTGGGACAATCTCGCTGACTTGGCATGGGGCGACCTGGGCTTCACTGGACACAGTGAGTTTCTGCAGTACCGTGGGCGGCGGCACGAGAAAGGGCGTCATGTGATTCTCTTCAAGCAGGGACCCAACGAACTCGTGGAGGAGGTGGACGACCGAGTGCGCGCGGAAACGCTGATTGCCGGCTACGTAATCGAGCCGCACAACGGCGGAAGCATCGTGACGGTGGTGTCACAGAACGACATCAAGGGAATGATGTAAGTACAGACGGGGGCAGATGTGTGGGGAGGCACCAGAGCCCACAGAGAGTGTGTTGTAGGCTGACACTCAGCGTTGCGCGGGTAAACCTGGCAGCCCCAAGTCAGTTGTCAACTTGTTTGCCTCGAACCAGCCGCTGAAGTGGTTCCAGAAGTTTGAAAAGGTGGTGGACAAGTACATGAAGGGCGAGCTGTGATGTGCTACGGCGGGAGATACTTTTTCTGGATCGACGACTCGGGACAACACACACACACACACACACACACACACAGACACAGACAGACTGACTGACAGTGAGACAGTCAGACAGAGAGACAAACACACATACACACACACACTGTGTTTGCAAACGCATGCAAACACACGCACACGGGGGAGGCAAACAAATGGAAACGCGTTTTGTTTTCGCTTCTCCGCTGTCTATCCAAACATGCTCATGGGATCGAACCCACCCGCACCGGCCTGGCTCTCCATCTGCTTCATCATGCGGCTGAGGCCACTAGCACCGCCCATCTGCTGAAGCATGCGAGGGTCCATCATCTTGGCCATGTTCTGCGGGTTCATGCCACCACGCATGGAGAGATCGCCGTTCTTGCCAACCTTGAGGCCCTTCATCTTCTTGACCATCTTGCCGAAGCGCTTGTACTCGGTGAGCAGCTCTTCCACGCTGCGGATGGAGTTTCCGGAGCCACGGGCAATGCGTGCAATGCGCGACTTTTCTTTGAAGAGACCGCCGTCGCAGTCGAGCTCCTCGTCGGTCATGCTGTCCATCATGGTCATGAAGCTCTTGAGTCGGTCCATGCTCTCCTTCTCTTTGCCCTTTGTGAGGAGGTCTTGGCCCATGCCGGGAAGCATCGACATGACCTTGTTCAGCGGGCCCATCTTCATGATGTTGGACAGCTGCTCGTACAGGTCGCGCATGGTGAACTTTCCCTCGGCGAGATTCTTGATCATGTTCATCTGCTTGTCGATGCCCACCTCTTCAATGGTTTCCATGAGCTGTTGTGCGTCGCCCATACCCAGCAGGCGGCCGAGGAACGAGCGAGCGTTGAACGTCTCGAAATCCTGGATGTGCTCGCCCGTGCCAATAAACACAATGGGCGACTCTGTGGCGGCCACGGCCGACAGAGCACCGCCACCCTTGGCGTGGCCGTCCATCTTGGTGATGATCACGGAGCCGACGTCGACCTTTTCGTGGAAGGCGAGGGCCTGATCGTATGCAGCCTGACCAATGCTACTGTCCATGATGAACACTACGTCGTCGGGCTGCACGGCCTCGGAAACCTGTTCCATCTCCTCAAACAGGGCCTCCTCCTGCTTGTGGCGACCGGAGGTGTCGACAATGATGATTTCGTACTCCTCCTCTTGGAACTTGGCCACTCCGTCGGCAGCGACGCGGACGGGGTCAGTCTCTGTGTAAGAGCCATAGAAGGGGATCTTGGCCTTTGTGGCATTCTGCTTGAGTTGGTCAAAGGCGCCTGCGCGGAACGTGTCTGCGCAGATCATGCAGGTTTTCCAACCCTTGCTCTGATAGTAGTGGGCATACTTGGTGCACGTGGTTGTCTTTCCCGAGCCCTGAAGTCCAACAAACATGATGACGTTGGACTGGCCCTTCTTGGGCTTGTACGGTGCCACGCCCGGGTCAATCATTTCGGTGAGGGCGTCGTACACGCTCTGTGTGGGCAAGGGCGGGTCAGTGGCTACAGCTTTGGGCTTGGGTGGCAGCCAAGAGGGCAGCCAAGAGGACGGAGGAAGATAGTGGCCGCAACAGGGAGCAGCAAAGGTGGATGCGGGCGAAGAGGGCAAACTCACGCGCTGAATGAGCCTTCGCGTGTTCATGCCGGCGGGCATCTCTTCCAGGTTGATCTGTTTGACCTTGAGGCGCACACTCTTGACCAGCTTTGCATTGACGTCGGCTTGGAGGAGAGCAAACTCGATTTCGCGCAGCATTTCGTCGACAACCTGGGGTGGTGACGTGTGAGGCAAGATTCCGCGAAAGTCCAGCGGCGGGGTGGGGGCGGCAGGAGGGCGTGCATGGAGACTGGGAACGAGTAGTGTGTGGGGGGCGGAAGGGAAGGAACAAGGCTACGACTTACGTCATCGTCGAGAATCTTGCTGCGGGACATACGGCCCAGAGCGTTTGTGATGGAACGTCCAAGTTCTGCAAGCACCACTGTGGACACAGTGGACACAGGAGGAAGAGGGCAACAAGAACGGGTGAGCACATGGGAAATAGCAGCCAAGGAGCACAACATGACGGGGATGCGTTGGGCTGGGGATGCAACAGGATATGTGCGACGTACTGACTGTCGGAAAGTGGCGGTTTGTTTGGACTTGGGAGAGCGGCTTGCTGGCCACCCAACGCAAACACGCGGAGGAAGCGATGTCGTCAAAGCGGAGCAGAGAGAGCGTGGAAGAGGAGGGAGTGATGGGAACAGGGGGGCAAGACACAGAGAAGCGGCAACGTGTGGTGTGTCCGTACCTAGACACAATCGACCGCAGCAAGCTGGACTTTGACTTTTCGAAGCAATGCTCGGTGACACTGAGCGGACACAACGTGTATGCGTGCCTGGTGTGTGGCAAGTACCTGCAGGGACGAGGTGTGAACTCGCAGGCATACTTCCATTCGTTGCACGAGGACCATCACGTGTTCCTGAATCTGCACAGTGGCAAAGCGTACTGCCTTCCGGACGACTACGAGGTTGTGGACCACTCGCTGCACGACATCCAATACCTGCTGCACCCGACATTCACCAAGGAAGATGTGGCGCTGATGGACGGCAAGGAGGTGCCCAAGGTGGAGGACCTGGAAGGCAAACCGTTTGTGCCGGGGGTCATTGGCATGAACAACGTGCACGACAGCGACTACATCAACGTCGTACTTCAGTCGTTGGTGCGCGTGCAGCCGCTGCGCGACTTTTTCTTGTTTGAGGCCAACTACAAAGGGGTAGGTTGCAGGTGCGACGAGTTGCGGACAGCGGAAGATGAGCGCGCGGGAGCGAGAGGTGCTGACACGGAGACGGCTTGTGCGTGCGTGTGTGTGTGTGCGTGTGACGCGTCATGTGGGTGTTTCTCTTTCCCTCCCTTTCTCTCACAATGTGTGTGTGTGTGTGTGCATGTGTGCAGTGCAAATCTGAGCTGGTCAACACATTTGGCGAGTGGGTGAGGTCGTACTGGAACTTTCGGCGCTTCCGGGCGCACAACAGTCCGCACAGGATTGTAGAGGCCATCAGCGCAGCTAGTGACATGCGCTTTCGCGCAGACAAACAAGGGGATCCTGTGGAGCTGTTGTCGTGGCTTCTGAATGCACTGCATCGCGGGTTAAAGAGTGCGGAAGGCAAGGGCAAGAACGTGGTACACCGAGTGTTCCAGGGTCAAGTGGAGATCACGTCGTACAAGCTATCGGCGCCGGAAAAGGTGGAAACACGCACAGTGAACTTCTTGATGCTGTCGCTGGACGTACCACCGCCACCATTGTTCAAAGACGCTGACGAGAAGATCACGATTCCGCAGATTCCGATCGACACGCTGATGCGCAAGTTTGACGGGGAATCGGAGCATCTGGATGCAGTGAGCAAGAGCATGCGCAAGTACAAGATCGTTCGGATGCCTGTGTACCTGTTGGTGCACATCAAACGGCTGACGCGGAACCGGTTCTTTGTCGAGAAGAATCCAACGATTGTCAACTTTCCGATTGTGAACATGGACGTGAGCGACTGTGAGTTTGGTTTGGGAGGGAGAAACGACAACAGGGAGGGAGTTTGTGTGAAAGGAGAGGGAGATGAGGGAGATGTTGGGTGCACTGACACAAACGGGGAGCGGATCTCAGATGTGCCACACGATGGCAAAAGCCCGTTGGTTTACGATCTGGTGTGCAACGTGGTGCATGAGGGACTTCCCGGAGAGGGGAAGTACAAGGTACACGTGCCAAACAGAGGCACGTGGTACGAGATCGAGGATCTGCAGATGGCCGAGGTGTTGCCGCAGTTGGTGCGTATCTCGGAGAGTCTGCTGCAGGTGTATCAAGGCAAGGCGAGCAAGAAGAGCAAGATTGAAAGCAACAGCAGCAACAGCAGCAACAGCAGCAGCAGCAGCAGCAGCAGCAGCAGCAGTGGGGATCACAGCCGCGCGTGACAAGCCACCGAAAACGAGAGGCTCGTCCATGCGGCTGAGCTTCAAACAAGGGACGCAATCCATTGCACATGGCCAAGATGGCTCGCAGAATGCATACGTCTGTAAGCCCAACCGATGCGCGATCAGTGTGGCGCTTGAAGACGAGGAGGGACGAGCGGTGACGTCGACGCAGGAGCAGCTGCGATTCCGATGTGCTCTGTTTGAGACGAACGATAGCAGTCGAGAACTGAAGAAACTGGACGGGAATACAACATGTGTGTCGCACAGTGGCTCTGCGACATTCCAGTTTCGCGTGAATGTTTTGAGCGGACGGGACCGGAAGATGTTCTTTGTGAGTTGCTGCGCAATGGGTTGATTGGAATGCAGTGGGGACATGTCGGGATGCATGATGGGAGGCGAGATGGGACATGAAGGTTGTGGAAGGGGCGCGAAAGGGCGGGTCGGGGAAGTTTCCGGCGCTGCTCGGGCGGGTTTCCTCGCTTTTTCTGAGCGGCGGCAGGGAGCAAAGCAGGAGTGGAGAGAAGACGGACGGAGGTTGTTGGAATGGTGACGGGGAGGTGGATGTGGTGAAGTGAAAGGCAAGCGGGGATTTGGTGTGGAGGAAGCAGATGTGGCCATGGGCTGACTCAGTAGACGGGGATCGTGGACACAGGTGCGCGTGAGCGTGGAGGACACGGAAAGCGGGGCGGACTACGCGCAGCCGATCCAGACGGACTCCTTTCTGGTGTACTCGAAGAAGCCGCGGCACAGCACACAGAGCACACAAAGCACAAACGGAAGCAGCAACGGAGAGCAGGGATACCAGGAGGTGCAGAGCAGCAGCAGTGAGAGGCTGTTTGCAGAAGACGGGGCAAGTGTGTACGTGGGCGGCGGCTACGGGAGTGAGCGGCGCGGGACTGGGCGGGCAAAACGAGGGATGTCGCCTGGGCTGGACTACTTTGTGGTGGACCCACATGACAGCAAGCGAGTGCACAGCAACACAGGTGGGGCCGTAGGGATCCACGAGGCGGCGGACATGGGCTTGGACGACGATCTGGGCGCAGGGATGAAGGGCCTGAAGGGTCTGAAGGGTCTGAAGGGGCCGGTGAGCACGCACGGGAGCGGGATCGCAGGAACAGACTCGAGACGACGAGGACACACAGACACAGTGGACGACTTTCACCTAGACCTGGAACACAGCGATCTGACGGTGGCAGCAAAGACGCTGGCGCTCAAATCGCTGCCTAGACCAGGCTCAGGGAGTAAACAACCGCGCTTTGGAGACAAGTACCTGCGCAGCTCACGTTCAAGCAGCGTCGACGGGGCGTTTGCGCAATACAGGGACGGGAGCGGAAAGATGGAAGAGGAGGTCGTGGACTCGCCGCTGGACATTGACGAGGATGAAGTGCTGTCGCGTGTGATCGACCAATCGGTAGGTTGTGTGTGGTGTGTGTACGAGGGTGCGCGATTGCGATGCTTTGTGCTGACATGGCCAGGAAACCGCGTGTGTGCACAGTTGGAAACGGCCAGCTCGGCCAGCCACGCGCAAAAGGCGCTGGTGGACAGCTTTGAAGGGCTGGAGATCCCAGACAGGAGTGGGGGCGGGCACAAGGGTGACGGGGAGGCGGAGGGTGTACATACGAACGGGGAAGGAAGCGGGTGGGTGCAGCTGGAAGGAGACATGTCGGACGAGCAGCGTTCGCATTACCAGGTGCAAGCGATGCAAGCGCAGGTGATGGCCCTGATTGGACAGCTGCAGGACGAGCGTGTGGCGCGGCTGCGGGCGGAGCAGGAGGTGAAGAAGCTGAAGCAAGAGCTGGAGTGGATGCGTGCATCGGAAATGGGAATGTAAGAAGTGGGGCGATTGCAGAGAACCACGGGGATGGATGTGCGGGTTTGCAGGGAAGGCCCGTGTGCAGGCAACCAAATGATTGGGATGTCGCGCGGCTCCGTTTTGGTTTTCGTGTTGCTGGGCTGCGTGCTGGGGGCGGTGCGGGCCACGGGAGGAGTGAACCCGACCAACCAACCTGGCGGGGTGATGAACAGTATCGATGCGTTTTCTGTGGCGGAGGAGGAGAGCAACGAACGCAGTGTGGAGCTGGAAGGGCCGTCGGGAAAGAAGCTGAGCTGCGTTTTCAAGTACCAGACCAAAGTGGCGAGCAAGGATGCGGGTGGTGAGGAAGAGACGGCCAAGGTGGGGATGAGTGCGCAGCAGGCGATCGGACGGCTGCGTGGCAAGTGCATCCAAAAGCAGGACGGGTACTGGACGTACGAGGTGTGCGTGGGCAAGCATGTGAAGCAGTGGCACGACTCGGACGTGTACATGCTGGGCAAAACAATGAGCCCTGCGGCAGCAGACGCAACAACACAGGAGTACACAGACGGTACGCCGTGTGGGGCTCTGGCTGGGCGAGAGCCGCGCCGGGCAAACGTGGCGTACTTTTGCTCGGACAGCGAACGGCTGGAGACGATCCGAGAGGACAGCACGTGTGTGTACCAGGTGGTAGTGTCCACACCGTCGGTATGTGACCACCCGGCGTTTGAAAAGAGCAGCCAGCAGTTCTCTTCGGAAGACCAGCAGGAGGAGTGGTACCTGGAGCTGGAGCGATTCCCCGACACAGGCGGCTACGCGTGCTCTGTGCAGCTTGCGGGCGAAAAGATGCGCACGTCGAATGTGCACTTTGATCGCTTTTCGGTGCAGCTGGTGCAGTCGGGCAGCAAGATGCCACATCCACACACACTGAGCGCGGTGGTTGCTAGGTAAGTAGTGGGGGTGCGAGGGGAGACCTGGCCGGCGTTGGTTGTATTGAAGAGGGTGTGCGGACCACTGACACACAGGTGCAGACATGGCAACCGACAGTCATTCGAGGCCGCAGAGGTGGCAAACGTCCGGGGCTCCTCGCAGTTGGCTTCCACGGACAAGTTTACGGGCAAGATGGAGTTTGTCCGCGTCGTAACCGACCAGGAGATCTAGAGAGGGACAAAGGATCGGTCAGGGAAGGCGCAAGATGACATTTTCTGGCCCTTGGGGGAGGCACTGTGTGTCAGGGTCGATGTGGGAACGAGAGGGGAATCGAGAAAAGAACGAACTTTGGCGCGAATCCGCGAGCGCTGGCTTGGAGTCGTCAGGGACAAAGGCAAAACGAGAATGAAAGCCAGGACGTGTGGAAGGATGGATGAGCTGGTGAGCGGATGAAGCGGGTGTGGTCTGGGTGTCCATCTGCATTTGTGTGGATGGGTGCGTGCCTGCTCAACTCCAGTTGGACTGGTTGAGCTCCTGCTCTGCCTCCTGTTCCCATTCCGGGTGCTCAGCAATGACCTCATCGACGGTCAGTTGGGTCAGGCGCTGTGCGGTGGCTTCGTGCTCGCTGAGCTCGACCTTGAGCTCCTCGACACGGACGTCAGCACGGTCGGAGACTTCCTTTGCAGTTTGCAGCTGTGTGGGAGCCAAGGAGTGGGTGTGAGTGGCTATGCGGGACACATTTGCACATCCACCGTGCATGGCAAGGACAAACGATGGGTACGGGGCAGCGTGCAGGCCATGCAGGGCCAAAACACCACGCTCGGGGCGGCAACGGACGCGGACCTCTTCCCAGCGCGCTTTTGCGCACGGAGATGGCTACGGGAGCAGGGCGAGCGTGTGCAGGAACACACAGAGGTGCGATGCGATGCACGTGGTAATGACGAGCGTGGCTGCGTGTGTACAATTGGGGGAGGGGGCACGGGAAGGAAACGAGAGGGAAAGCGCGGGACAAAAAGCCCTCTCTCGGCCGGGCGTAGTGACGTACAAGGGTAGCAAAGCCCTGCTCGGCCTCGGCACTGAAGGAGTCGCTGAAGGACGGGAACTCGAGGGTCTTGGATGCACTCTCGAACTGCTCGACGACGGATTCCATGCCCGGCAGCTCCTGCTTCCACTTGCGCCAATCGACAGGCTGGAGCGGCTCGCTGCCCAGCATGTTGTTGAGCTGGCTGTGGATGTCGTCAAAGGCCTTGGACAGGCGCGACACCTCAGCGCGCTCAGCAGCGGTGTTGAGGTCAGCGGCCAGGTCGCTGAATGCCAGGTTCTGGCCTGTGGGGGCAAAAGGGGGAGGCGGTACGGATTGCAAATCGAGTGTGAGCTTCACGCAGGTCAGAGCGCCTGAGCTATGGAAACGGGAGAAAGGGAGGCAATGCGGGACACAGCATCCCAGTCGATGCACGAGTCCCCCCACATAGCCATCGCAGTGTGGGACTCATGCACGAGAGTACAGGCGCGCATCTGGAACCGGGGAAAACTTGCCTTCCCACGACGACGAGGCTTCACCTGCCTGCACCTTCTTGGCCATGGCGGCAGCCTTGTCCAGGTCCACCTTGCCGTTGGAGGTGATCTCCGACACAAAGTCCAGGCTGTTGCCACCCTTTGCAGACTCGTACATGGCAGCAAGCTGCTCCTTGCTCATGGACGCAGCCAGGCCGGATTCGTTGCGTGCGACTCGCGAGAAACGAAACATCTGCGAGGGTGTGGTTACGTGAATGTGTGTATGTGTGAGTGTGTGCATGGAGCGAGACGGGTGGGGCTCAGCGGCTCCGCGTGTGCCAGGGTCACCGCATATACGTTTGCTTTTTGCTGGCCTGCGTCGCGAGCTGAGCGTCCGTTTGCCAAACAGAATGGCCGGTGTGCGCATTGTCAACGGAGAGATTGTCCGCGACGAGGATGTGCGCAACAGGCGGGGCACAACACAGGGCAACCCGCGCAGCACAAATGCCCACCGGCGCAAGTTGGTGCAGCGGGCAAGAACAGCGGCGGCTACGGCGACTTCTTCCTCGTCCAGCAGCGGCACTGGAGCTGCAAGCGGCGTCGCACAGGCGGTGAATCAGCCCTTGCCTTCATCGACGGATATTGAGGAAGAGCTCAAGTGTCCCATCTGTCTGGACATGCTGGTGGGCGCAGTGGAGACGAGCTGTGGCCACTCGTTCTGTGGTGCGTTGTTGTTGAACGCCCTCCCATCTGCCTCTCTTTGTGCGGTGTGCTGACCCGTTCTCAACAGGCGTGTGCTTGTGCGCTCACTTGCGCACAAGTCTGGTGTGTCCTTCGTGTCGCTCTGACGTGGCGTCCGTCCACCCCAGCTTTGCACTTCGCAAAGTGTGCACCACTCTGCGGCGTGCAGGCAGGCAACGGGACACAGAAGAGGCCACGGCACAGGAAGAACCCGACTATCGAAGTGTGGACGCACAGGTGCAGCTGGTGTTCCAGGAACGGCAGGCGTTGCACGAACAGGAACTCAGCGCACGCGACCGCGCTGACCAGCGGCGCAGGGAGCATGAACGCAGCGCAAATGCCTCTGCCTTTGCTCTGCGCATCTTTCTCGTATTTATTTTCACCAGCGTGTGTCTGTCCTGGATGGCGTACGCGTGGAGCGCGGCAGAGACCCGACACCAGCTGCAGGCCAGCCCGTACACATCTGGGTGGTCCAGCGTGTTTGATACGTTGCAGCGAGTGATGAACAACGCGTGGGGTCGGGGCCATTTGGACGACAACGACAACGTCCACAGAGGGAATGTAGCTGGGCCGCAAGAGAAGTCAAAGGCGGCGCACGGGGCGACTCCTACCGCACCTAGGCGGACACGACAACAGCAGAGAAGGCAGGAAAGGGAAGCGCAGCGCAAGTTGCAAGCAAGCAGGCTCAACGAGGAACTGGTGGCGACGCACTCGGCACGTGAGGTGCGGCGGTTGGTGTCAGCCGGTGCAAAGGTGGACTCGGAGCACACAGAGATCGGGGCCACGCCGTTGTACCTGGCCGCACGCGATGGCCTGGTTGACAAAATGGAGGCACTTCTGACTGAGGGGGCGACTGTGGACAAGTCAAGCAAGCAAAAGGCGACACCGTTGTACGTGGCCGCCGAGTACGAGCGCGTGGACGCTGTGCGGCTGCTTTTGCGCCACAGTGCGGACGTCAATGCACGCTTCAGTAGCGGAGCTACGCCACTGGTGATTGCCAGCGAAAAGGGCAATGGCGCGGTGGTGCAAGCTCTGCTGGACACAGGCAAGGCCGACTGTTCTCTTGCCGGAGCACAGGAGATGGGTCCACTGCATGTGGCGGCCGTGTTGGGCCATACCAAGGTTCTCCGACAACTGCTGCGCTACAAGCGAGGGCCTCGTTCGGGAACTGGATGCAACATCCATCACACGGGCTCCTCTGGCATGACGCCACTGTACCTGGCTGCACGTGCAGGCCAGTTGGACAGTGTCAAGACGTTGTTGGAACATGGAGCGAGTGTGCACAAGTGTTCGAAGGAACAAGCCTGCCCCGTGTACGTTGCCGCCGAGTACGGGCGTGCTGAAGTGGTCTCTGCCCTCCTGCGTGCAGGTGCACCCGTGGACTCTCGTTTCCACAGCGGTGCCACTGCACTGGTCATTGCCGCCCAGAAGGGATTTCTGTCCATCGTGCGTGTCCTGCTGGAACACGGGGCAGACGTGGAGCTGGCCGGTGCACAGGCCATGAACGCCTTGCACCTGGCCAGCATGGGAGGACACGTGGACGTCGTGCGTGAGCTTTTGCAACATGGAGCAAACCCAGACGCTGTGGCTGAGCAACGAAGCACGCCATTGCATCTGTGCTTCAACGCAAACAAACTCGCTGCGGTTCCCATCCTGCTGGACTTTGGGGCCAATGTGGACCAGGCCAACGGCCAAGGTATGACCGTACGCCACTTGGCTCGCTCCAACTCCAAAGCACATCTCCTGCGTGGCTGCGATCGTGTGCGTGTGCGCCTGTTTGTCCGTGCGGGCCGTCGCAACGGACCTCGTGCCCTCTGGCTCAACAAGCGCTCTGCACCCAAACACGCGTGGTACCGCGTGCGACGGCGTGTACCGGGGTTAGTGTCCCTGCCCCTGGTGCAGCTGAGGGTGCAATTTGTCGACGCACGTGGGCAGGCGCTCCCGGGTTCGGCAGCACAGGCAACGGTGGCACTGAACAAACCCTTTGAGCAACTGCTGCGTGTGCCGGCAGTGCAGGAGCTGAACAGGGGGACAGGCACGCCCGTGGTGCACCTGGAGATTGCAGAGAGAAGCAAGGCAAAGTGATGGTTGTGTCAAAATTCACTGCGTTCATGGCATTCCAGGCAAAGCTGACGTGCATCACACAGTCACACTCACTTGCAGCCAGCCAGGATGTGGCCACTGCACTTGGTGCCGGAGCTGGAGGGCATCTTCCAGCTGCTGCCGCACTTGCACGGGGTCAGCTTGTTGAACCCAAAGTACACAAACTTGGCGGCTTGCTTGCAGTTGGCTGCGCTCTTGCCCGGGTTCTTGTCGCACTGCGAATCGATGGCACGGGCCTGGCATGCGTACATGGCACGCTCGCAGCAGCAGGCGAAGTAGGTCTTGGAGGCCTCATAGCAAAAATCGTGCAGCTTGCAGCAGGCATCGGCAGCGTCAATGGTCGGCTTGCAGTTGCCCTTCTTGGCACACTCCTTCTTTTGGCCATATCCCGGTCCGCACCAGTTGCCGTGGACGGGCATGCTCAGCTTGGGGAAGAAGCGCATGCTCTTCAGGATGCGCCAGTACCACTTGGCCTTGTACGCCATCTCCTCAAACTTGTTCTTGAGGCTGCCCAGCAGAGCCTGCAGGCGCTTGTACACCTGCGGTGCAAGCTCCTTGGCCGCCGTCTTGAGGATCTCTCCCCACGACTTGATCTTGTTCCACGCCACCTTGCTCCAGTTGCTGGCCTTGTTCTTCAGGTTGTTGAAGTGGTGCTTGGCGTACGCACTGTACTTCTTCCACGCCGCCGGTGCCTTCTTCAGCGTCTCCTTGAACTTGTTTGCCATCGAGTCGAATTTGGCCTTGGCCTCCGTCTTCTTTCGGCTCAGCCATGCCTTGGCGCGCCTCCAGAACTTGTCTTCTTCGTCGTCGTAGTCACCGTCTTCAATCATCGCCTCGGCGTCGTCAAAGGCATCCTCCACGGCAAAGCCCAGGTTCTGTGTGGTGGGTGTGTGTGTGCTTGCGTCAGTGGCCCTCTTTCCTTTGCAAGCGGCGACCGTACAGGGAGGCCACACAACAGCTCGATCATCCCCACATGTGTGCTGCATGATATTTGTCTGCATCTGCGTCACGTGCCGCGGTTGCCTGCACCCATGCGTGCAGGCGGAGGCAGAAGAGCACCTGCCACGCCTTGCGAAAAAAGGCTCCACGCTACTGCGTTTGCCTTCTAGGCCGTAGCAACTCTATGCGTTCATCATGATCCATACACACATGTGTGTCCTCACACAGGCGGCAGGCGCCGTGAATCCCAGACCACACACGATCGCACAAACCCGTGTGGGACCGGCTGCAGGCTGCAATCGCGGCCTGTGGAGAGCGGAAAAAAAACGATGATGCGCAAACCACAACGCGTGCTTGCACCGTGTGGGATGTCGAGCGGCTGGCTGAAGGGTTTGGTGGAGGAAAAAGAGGACACATATGGTTGCAAGGCGGGCCTGCATGTCAACTCACGTAAGCCTGGTCGACAAGGTCGTCGTTCTTGCCGACAAAGTCGTCGTCCTCGTCCTCAACCAGCTCGGATTCCTCGAGCGGGTGAGCGTTGGCGGTGGAGCTCAGCAGCTTGCTGGTGGCCTGCTGGAAGGCGTCGTGGTGAATACTCTCACCCAGGGCCTCCCAGTAGGCGTCAAACTGCTCGTCGGTGACCTCTGGGTTGAGGAGCTCGATGTGTGTTTTGAGCTCCTCCTTCTCCAAAGAGCGGTCGTCTGCGTCTGCGATTCCGTGCAGATGCACCTGCTTTTCCGCAGTGGCACCGATCACAAACAGCACAAGAAGAGCAATGGCAACGTGGCGCATCATGGCTGGTTTTTTTCTTTGGCGCAGCTGGAGTCGCGCTCCAGTCTAGCACGCACACCCCTCCTCTTCCTTGTTGTCGCCCTGTGCGTTGGAGGACGTGCCATCGTTGGCGCCTGTGCTGTTGGAACCCTTATCGTCGGACATGAGGTTGAGGGTGGAGGTGAGCTTGTCGTCCGAGCTGACGGTGACGATGCTGCTGCCCTGCTCCGCCTGACGCTCGAGGATGTGATCGAGGAGTGTGTCCATGGCCTTGTCGATGTTGGTGTTCTCCTTGGCCGACACGGGGAACCAGGCCACAAAGTTGTTGTCGTGTGCAAATTTTTCGATCGTCTCTGTGGGCACCTTGCGGACGTTGATGTCCGCCTTGTTTGCCAGCAGCATAGCCGGCACGGGTGTCTCGTCCTTTAGCAGCACCTTGCTGTCCAGATCTTGCTTCCACTTCAGGATGGATGTGAAGCTCTTCTCCATGGTGAGGTCAAAGACAAGGATGGCGGCGGTGGCTTCCTTGTCTGTGTGGTGTGGGAGTGTGGGGAGATGTCAGCACACCGCCGCGACAGTGACACAACCGAGAGCGATGGACACGCGCATCCCACATGCGTGCACTCTGCCTTGTAACTCACAGTAGACACGCGTCATGTTGCCGAAGCGTTCTTGGCCTGTGGGGACGGATGGACGGGAGGGCAGGCGGAAACGCGGTGTCAGCAACGCTGCACACACGGCCAAACGGTTGTACGGGGTCGGATATGGGCGTGATCTTGTTGGCGACGCTGTAGGTCCGATGCACTTGTGCACAGGCAGCAGACAGCAAGGTTATGCAGGATGGCCAGCAGCCTGGACGCGAGGCAGGAGGGGATGCCGCTCCAGATCGCTGAACTGACCTGCAATGTCCCAGAGCTAATTCGCGGCAGTTGGGAACACAGCACGAGACGCAGGAGCACAGGAGAGTCATGCGCGGTGGGTTCAAGAGCAAGAGAGACGCATCGTGGGCACGGGAGTGCGGGGCAGAGTGAATCGGAAGCAGTGTGAGTGACAGCTGGGTGTCGAGAGAGTCCCCGGGAGAGAGGTTGGGGAAAAGAGGGTCGGGCTGCTGCTCCACTTCTCGCCCCCTGAGCCTCGTACCTGCAAGCGAATCAGTTGCTCGCCGCGCTTGACGGCTTTCAGGGCAAAGTCGACGCCAATCGTGTACTTGTACTTGGACGAAAAGGTGTTGTCGACGTAGCGGCGGATAATAGACGTCTTGCCTGGGTGTCGGGCAAACAGGGTCAGCTTCCGCTGCACAGCGGGTCAAGCGAGATGCGACACCTGGCACATATCACCGCCACATGGGGACAGGGCGCGCTGTGCTTTCGATGGGTGTGCGGCACAAAGGCTACTGGGCAAAGGGACGGCTGAAGAAAGAAACGCACCCACGCCGGCATCACCCGTCACAATGATCTTCAGGAGGCTGGCCTTCTGGCCTTCCGAGGAGACAGACATGAAAACTGTGCACGAAGCCAAGGGTGACAATACGCAAAGCAAACAAAGAGAACGAAGTATGCGTGCGAATGGACGATGTCAGCAGAGCAACGCAGGCAGAAACCAAAACCTCGACGAAACGAACAAAGTGGGGATTCGATGTCCGCAAAGGCGCAAACATTGTTGAATCCAATCCATTCACCCTGCCAAACATACTTGAATTCTTGGTTTCATTCAACCCAATCCACTTCCCCCCATCACTCCTCTCTTGTTTCCAGGGGTTGGATCTGGATGAGTTCAGGGTGCGGCTCGCCAGCAGCCACCATTGTGGGCAGCTGTCGATGGAGGTAGATGGGTAGCGCAACAGTGGGCAGGCTGATCGCCAGCAGGAGCAGATTCACCTCGAGAAAGGAGCCGCCAAACACTTCGAGTGCAAGGGCGAGCAGTCCAGCTTGGGCCAGATTGAAGATGGTGCCGGCCAGATTGATGAAGCCAAACAGAGTGCCAAAGTGGTGGAAACCAAACACCAGGCCGACCATGAAAGCGACAAAGCCGTAGAGCATCGGACGAAACAACGCCAGCAACACCCAAAACACAACTTGCACGGGCAGCAGCTCGATAACGTTGAGAATGCCCATCAGAACAAGCATCACCACCATTGTATATGCGCCCTGAATAGGACCCCTTGCGTCGTAGAGCCATGAGATGATTGGAATTGCAACGAGAGCGCCCGACGGCAGTACAATGGTGAACACAGACAAATACTCGGAGCCTTCAGCTGTGTTTGTGGTCATACTGTCGATCTGCGATCCGGCCGTTCCGATGATGAAGTTGATGCGGATCATGGAGACGCTGACGATCAGGAGAACCAAGAGAAACTCCTTGCTCTGCATCTGCTCCTTGACACTCTTGTCCCACATGAAACTCCTGTAGTACTCCAGCACTGTCTCTTTTTCGCTGCGTGTCTCGATTGCCTGTGCTGGTGCATCGGCGGGGTTTTCGCTGGACGACGAGTCCGCAGTGTCACCAGGGTGCTGCAGCACACCATTCGGGTAGGCCCACGCCACAGAGAGGAGCACGAGAAATGCCAGCACGGTGTACGCGTAAAACAGCGACGGACGTGAGATGCCTGCGCCGTGCAGAGCCTCGAGAACGACAAAGACCACTGCGCCAACGTCAAACGCAGCTGTGACAAAGCCGTTGATCTGCCCCGTCTTTTCTGGAAACAAGTTGGCGAGAGGGAACCCTGCAGTGTAGACGGCAGGTGCAGCCACGCCAATGCAGGTGTAGCCGGCCAGAAACGCATCAAACGTCTTGGAACTGCTCACAGCCATCAGCAAGCTCCCAATGACCAGAAGGGTGGATCCAGAGATGGCCACCATGCGCTGACCGATGTGGTGCATGGCCACGCCCCACCCTAGCGAAGCAAGGGCCATGGCGCTGCTGGCTACGCTGAAGATGATGTTCAGTTGCAGCAGTTGGGCGTTGCACGGCGTGGCCTGTCCTCCCGTGCACAGCTCCGAATACTCACCATCGAGAAGAAGCACATTCTGCAGGGAGGCCCAGCCAAAGATGATGCCCGAGGTCCAGAAGACAGCATTGACGGAGATGGCAATGCGCACCCAACGCGCAGTGCTGCTCTTGGCCAATAGGGCCGCGTGTTGGGACTCCAACGCACTGTGTCCCTTTGTTTCTGGTGCGGCTGCACCCGTGTCGATCTTCAGCTGTGGTGGCGTTGGTTGTGGGGAAGCCATTGCCGCGACGGCGCGCCGTCTGCAGCCCAGCCCCTGCGGCACCGTGCTGCTGCATTGATTGGACACTGCACCAGGCACTCACACACGCGCTTCCCTCCATCACACACGATCACTGTCACCCTCTCTCTCCACCCATGTGGCAACGCAGGAGCTTCGTCAGGGCAGCGCGACGCAATCCAACGAGTCATGGGTGCTGGGACGTCGCGCAAGAAGGACAGCAAGCAGGGGCAAGAACAGGGAGTGGCCGATGGAGAGTCGGGCAGGAGCAAAACACGAAACTTGGGAGCACGGGACGGGGCAGACGGAGGTGAGAGCAGTCCAAAGGCAGGGCTGGGCCGAGCAAAAGGGGCGAGCAACGGCCTTGTTGCCAGCGAGCAATCGACCGTGTTTGAAACACGCCTGGTGCCTCCCCTGGACGCCATGGATGAGGAGGACACACAGAATGCCGTGGTTCTGCAAACAGCACTGCGAGGCCTGATGGACAGGTTGGCCAGCCTGGATTCGATCGACTCGAGCACACCCAAGGTGCGGAGCGCCGAAGGGAGGCATTCGCAGCACGCTCTCATCAAGGAGGCGTCTCAGCTGCAGCGCTCATCGCTGTTTCCAGGATACAAACAGACGGTGGGCTACGCGCAGGACTTTCTGGAAGGGTTCCTTGTGCCCACTGCGTCTGTGGACCCGCGAGGCGGCGGTGGTCTGGGTGGCGAGGGTCGCAGGGAGCAGCAGAGGGCTCAAGGCCGGATGTATGCAGGCGTGGTGGGCACAGCCATGATGCCAATCGCAACACCGAATCTGGGCGAGACAACCACGTGGAGCAGTGGCGTGCGTTCGCCGCTCGGTTGGGGCTCCAGCGTCGTGTCGCTGTCCCAGATGGATTCCATGTCGTCTCTGTACAGCACGGACGACGAGAGCTGGTGAAGGAAGCAACGGTGGGATCGGCTGGCAACAGCGCGTGGGGGACCAGACCAAAGGTGATGGACAGCGAGGACCGGTGGCGCGAGCTTCTTGTGAAGCACTCCGGCCAGTTTGACCTGGACATGGTCACGTCGCTCAACTTGTGTGGCGCTCTGCAATCTCTGTCCCAAAGTGACCTGGGTGTGATTGTGCAACTGTGTCCCTCGCTGCAGGAACTGGATGTGTCGCAGTTGGGCTTGGACGCCCTGCCCGACAACCTGCACGCACTTGCCTCCCTTCGTCGGCTGGTGGTCATGGGCAACAGGATAGCCTCTTTGGGTGCGTTCTTTTGCGCATCCTATTGTGTTTTTCTTTTGGTTTGTTTGCATGCGCATGGCCATGGTCCCGTCACAGCACCCGCTGGGGAACCGCGCGGCCGTTTCCGGCGCGCAACTGGGGTGGACTTTTCCTGCCTGTTCACAGCGCACACGGTTCACGACACACATGGCTGACCATCCCCACCACCCCTTCAGATCCTGTGGCTGGCCTGGACGCACTTCAGTACCTGGACGTGTCGCATAACAAGCTGGAGACAGCCAAGCAACTGGAGCCGTTGGCCGGCCTGGAGTCGCTCACTACGTTGCATGTACAGGGGAACCCAGTGGGAGACGCCAGCGACGAGTTGGTAGAACATCTATCGACGCTTCTGCCCGGTCTCCGCTGCTTGAATGGCGAAAATGTGGCGTACAAGCGAGTGCACGACGAGATGATGCAGGAGATCCTTCGCCCGTTGACGCCCATCGAGGTGCCGCCGCAGGATCCTTGGCTTGACAGCGTGGATCTTGGCAGTGCCCTCGTGCCATTGGACGGATTCCTGGACACCCAAGCGTGGGACAAACTGGTGGCGTCGTGCCAGCATCTCGTGGCCACGGCAGACGCCACCGTGCAACTGGCAGAGGCACAACGCAGTGAGCGCGAAGCGGATCAAACGGCCAACGATTAAAAAAAAAGACATGGGTTGAGGTGACCTCTGCATTTGGCATGGCATGCTCAGAAAACGCGCAGATCACTCGAGGGAATCTCTTCGAGCCCGTCGTCGAGGTGAAAGAGAAAGAGGGATTGGGAGAGGAGGGCAAACGCGGAGCACATGTGCCAGATATCGTGGTAGTCATAAAAGTTGAGGAGGGCGCAGTTGCGGTTGAGGTTCTGCGAGTCGGGAAGGCTCACGTTCTTGTTTGTGGTGACTTGCTCAAAGAAGTAAAACGCGACGGCCCACAACGCAAGGGTGATCACAAGGAGAAGCCACGTTGTGCGCGGGATCGGTGCCGGGTCATATGCCATCTTGAGGATGAGGTAATAGCAAAGAAAGACAAAGGCGTTGAGGACGACAATGCCGAGCAGGAGCATGGCAAAGTCCTTTTGCAGAGTGACGCCGACCACGACGGCGACGATATCGACGACATTGAGAAAGACAAAGAGGGCGAGGGTGTTGCGGTTGGCAAACACCCTTCGGAAGACCTGGCGGCTAAAGCTGCGGCTCCAGGACTCGCCACCCATGAGGACGCCAAAGAGGACAAAGAGGTCAAAGACGGCGATGAACAGCAGGAGGGCGACGAGGAGGAATGTGCGCCACTCCTGTCGCATGATGTTGTGTGTGGTGTCCACGACAGAGCCAAAGTAGTTGAGAAGGATGATGGCTGCAAACCAGGGGAACACCTTGACGGGCAGGAGCTGCTCTTCCTTGCGCAGGTGACGCTTCTGATAAATGACCACCGTGGTGATGCCTGCAATGATAAACATAAAGGAGGTGTCAAACTGGAAGATGACGCGGGTGGGGCAGATGTGGTACATGGCAGAAAAGATGCCCTCTGCGACAATGGCGTACCCAAGGGCCTGGTAGAGGGAGTAGCGGTGAGGCACACCACGGCCGGTGAAGCGAACGAGACTTTGGTGGCGTTGACGTACCAAACAAAGCCAATACCACAGATGACGTAGAACCAGTTGCTCCACATGGTGTTGTAGGCGGTGAAGTAGAGTGGTCTGGAGCAGAGGGTGTTGTAGTAGCACTGCGCACGTGCTCCCCCGCTGTCATGCACCGTGGTGAACTGGCCAAACACGTACTGGAACGAAGGGATGCCGAAAAAGGCGGCGGCCATAAACACGGCAAACACGTAGTACTGGTTGTCTTCACTCTCCTCCATGCTGGTGACATCGACATTGATCATAAAGTGGCTGCGTGCGGCAGTGCTTTGGTGGAGAAAGCCGCTTGCAGGCTGCTTGGACAGGGAGAGCGAACCGGTGAGCGGGCGGCTCTCGTCACGCCAGCTCTCGATGCCGCCTCCAGTGTTGCCCTGACGGCGAAGCTCGTAGCGCTGATACAGGATCATGGCACCGATGATGAGGAGAGACAGGAAGGGGAAAATGCTGGGCCAGGCGTACTCGGTGTATGGCAGCGAGGGCCGCAGCGTGATGGAGTAATCCTTGACCGTTGTGTTGGCGAGTCCCTTTGTGTCGAAGCCTTCCACGGCAACAGCCATGTACCACAAGCCCTCCTGGAGAACGGGGACAGAGGTGGAGGAGAGGGAGATGGCCACTTGTTTGGTGAAGCGGGTCATGGAGATGTCTGTGTGGGCAAAAACACAAAGCCAGGAACGTCATGAGGACGGGGTTTGAGTGAGTGGAGGGAGGGTGAACAAGGGCAAGGGTGGAAGTCCTGTGGGCGGGCGGGGGGGTGGGCGCAGGGAAGGGGCGGTGTTTACGCACTCTCTTGCAGGAAGGAATGTTCGATGCTGGGGCAGGAGTTGCGACGAAGAATGGCGACTGCCTGGGCAGGGGTGTTTGAGGTGATGAGGAGTTCCAACGGTTGCTTAAACGCCTGGTCCTTGGTGACACGGAACTGGAAGAAGCGGGAAGAGCCAAGCGGCAGTTTGCCTGTGGTGGGCTTTCCCAGGCCGAGTGTCGGGTTGACTAAGCGGGCCATGAAGCGATACATGCCCTGGCCTGCAAAAGACCGGCAAGGGCGAGATGGGCGACGGTGTGTGGGGAAATTGCGGGTCAGCTGGGGGGCTGGCACAGTGGTGCAGTGGAGACTGGGGGTGGGAGAGGTGCGGGAAAGGCAGGAGAAAGCAGGCGGTGGGACGGGAGGGGAAACCGACCAGAGACTCGGATGAAAAAGTCGGCCACGGGTTTGTTGTCTTCGGGACAGATTGTGACAACCTCGCGGTAACTGCTGTACTTGTTGGGCAACTGCAAGTATTCCAAGGCTTCATATTCCTCGTTGCGTACGGCAAGGGTGATTTTGTCGCTGCCACCGGAGAGGACTTCGGCATCGAGCTCGAGCAGAGTGCCGGCCTGGGCTTGGATGTGGAACTCGACGCCGGTCTGAGTGGCATTGGTGACAACTGGCACACCAGGTTCGATTTCTACGGCAGAGCTGTAAGCAGCCAGGCCGAGGAGAAGGAGGAAGCAGAGAACGAGCGGTCGGTTCATCTCCGAATTGAGTGGCGAGCCCAGGGCAGGCCAACATGAGCAGCAGGAGTGGCACGGGTGGCATAGGGAGCGGCAAGAGCGAGAACGACAGTCGTGGAGACAAGGTCACGTGCGAGAAGGAGAGTTGGACATGGGCAGAGGCTGCAGTGTGCAGTGTCGTGTGGCTCTGGTGCAGCAAGCAGGACGATGGCAGTGTGTGGCGATCGCTGCTGGAGGACGAGCGCCGTGGATGCGACAGAGAGGCACACATCTTTGGTAAACATTGGTACGATGCGTGTGCGGAAGAGCGCGTCGCGGCGATCAAAGAGGAGTTGGCAAGGAAGCGGGCGGCAAAGGCGTCGGCCATCCGAAGAGAGCTTGGGTTGGAATCCAGTATCGGAGGTGAGGACGAATGTGCTTTGGATGAAATGGACGCTGCAAAGAAGCATGAGGAGACGGGAACGTCGTCGAGCTCGGCAAGCACTACTCAGCGGCAGGGCGAGGAGGAGGATCTCGAAGACGTCCCGAAAGGGGTCAAAGATAGTGAGGAGGAGAAGATGGAGAAGCGGCTGGAGCGGTTCTTCTGTGTGCGCAGTCAGCTCGGGGGAGGGCGGACACCGTACCCGGCGCAACCGTACGCCTGCGAGGTGGGTGTCAGGTTGGTCAAGTGGGCCAAAGAAAGGCAGTTCCCAGTGAACATGGATGTGGGAGTCCATCTGCTGCAGGAGGTGGGGGATCCTGTGGGCGAGGCCCAAGCGTCGTTGGGTTCTGTGGTGGAGGATGAGCTGGGGGCGGTGCTGGTCAACGAGCCGACGGAAGGACAAGGCTGGGATGCGATACAACAGATCGTGGAGCAGGTGATGGAAACAATGCAAGTGGGAGATCTGTTGGCGCTGCTCGGTGTACGAAGGACAAAAGGATCGCAGGAGATGCTGCCACCTGCAGTGTGGCAGCTTGTAGATGCGCTCAACGCACCGCACACACCGGATTCAGCAAGCGAGGTGAGCGTGGGCGGGCGAGCGCTGAGCAAGCACGCAGTACGGAGCAAAGACAGCTTCTGGGGCCGGGCTGGGGGCAAGGAACGAGAGCGTAACCACAGGGCGATGGACATGCTGGAGACCGTGCTGACTCAGTGCATGTGGATCAATGTGCACTCGCTGCCTCAGGACGTGTGTGTTGTGGAGATTCGGCAAGTCGACGGGTACGGAATGCGCTGGGCATTGGAGCAGGACGAGGATACGCAAGGGGATAACCCCAAGTTCGTTTGTGTGTTTCGCGGTTTCTTGGAGCCGGTCATGGAAGGGGGACATGAGGTTGGCTGGCGACATTGACGGCGCCAACCCCGACAACAAAAAAGAAAACAACCACCAACAAAAGCAGCATGCGCAAGCACAGCAGCATCCACGCTGTGCTCGTGGTGTCGATCATCTTGACACTGTTTGTTAGCTTGTCACACGCGGCCATTGCAGATTGCTTGGGTAAGCAAGCGGTGTAGTCGTTGCCACTACGGCGCCTCCTGGTGAATACACCCGCACTTACACTCACCTACAACTTCCACTCCCTCGATCTCCTCGCATCTCCTCGCAGCCGGACACACATACACACCCGCATCATCCTTGCGAGCTTGGATGTGCGCAAACGACGTCCAGACGTCCGGAAGTTCTGTGGACCAGTTTACAGACCAGTCGGGCTATGGACACCATGCCACAGCAAGTGGCTCCACGCGACCGACGTTGGAAACGAATGTCATCGGCAGCCAGCCTGGTATGCTGTTTGACGGAAGCAACGACTGCTTCACAATTGCCAATGCGAACGACTTCAACACCGATTTCAACCCCTACACGGGCAAGACCATCTTCATTGTCTTCAAGACAGGAGCGAGTGTTACTGCCAAACAAACCCTATACGAACAGGGTGGTGGTACACGTGGTCTGACCATGTACCTCCAGGACAGCCGGCTGTACCTCACGGCTTACAACCGCGACAACGGACAGGTGTATTGGTACGTGACGCCTCTTTTCCCCGCACATCATGCGCGTGTATACATCGGTTGCTGCCCGAGCGTGCTCCTCACGCGTGCACTCCGCGTGTCTCTGTGTCGTTGGAGCGCCCGCCCGACGGAAGCCGCCGCATGGATGGATTTCGGATGATGCCTCGATGCGGAAACCACTAACGCCTTTTCCACGCCCGCATTTCCGCATTGCGCCACACACAGGGATGTGGCGGTGGCCTACGACGACCCCGTCCTCAACAAGACCAAGTACTTTGGTCTGTATCCTAACCAGTACAACATTCTGGCTTTCCGATGGGAGGCTCAAGGTACGTCCAGGCCCCACATCAGCCCCCTTTTCTTTCCACAGGCGCACCACTCACAACACCCTCCCCGGTTCCCTTGCAGGTGCCAACGCAGGCCTCGAGCTCTGGGCAAACGGTTTGTACATGAACCGCAACACAGCCGTCGAGCGCATGTGGGCGCATAGCGGTACGTCCTCGGCGCCATGTCCCCATCCCCAGAACGCGGCGAAAGCCCGCGAAACTCGTCTATCCAGCACACTCCAGCTCACACACGCCACACCTTGATCTTGCGCACTGCATCCTTCACCTCACACCCGTGCTACCTGTGACGTGTACTCTCCCTCACAGGCGACATTAAGCTTGGATGTGGTGCCAGCGGCATGCGCTACCACGACGGTGCGTTTTTTTGCGTTTCTATGCCCCTCTTGCTTTTCCTCCACCCTACCCTACCCTGCTTCCCCCTCTCGCTCTCTACGCCTCCCTCTCTCTCTCGCACACTGTCCACACGCCCTCTGCTCACACATCGGCTCTCGCCGTCCCTCCTGCGCCCGTCTCCACGTGCTGCTCGCCATCCGAATTCTCTCTGGGCGCAACACATCCTGCGCCGTCGCCACTTCCACAGGCTCCTTCAGCAACATCTACTTTGCTGGCCACATCTCCGAGTTTATCTACTTCAACAACGAGGCTCTCAGCCAGGCCAACATGGACGCCACGTTCAACTTTCTGCAACAGAAGTACGGCGAGATTCTCTACGACTCAAGTGCAGGTACGCCACCTTTCCATGCCTTGCTCACTTTCACTTGGACACATTCAGCCACAGGACATGCCGCACTGAGTGCACATGTGCGACACGTAAACTCACACCCACCCACCCACCCACATCCGTCTGCAGTGTGTCCTGGGTTTTTCTCAAACCCTTGCTCCGGCGCCGACCACGGTACCTGTCTCACGTACCCCAACAACACCAAGTATTGCGAATGCAAGGACCCTTGGATTGGAGAATCGTGCGATACTTGTACGTTGCGCCATGTCGCATGTTGCCGAGCAGGAGCCAAGCCTCTCGCACCCGCACACCCTCCCATTCACCCTCCCATCCACCCTCGACTCACGCCCCATTCTCTTCCCTCTCACCGCCCTACCCACAGTCAACGGCGAAACAAACTACTGCTACGAAGTGCGCTGGGATCTTGCAAACCCGGCTGGCTACCGCTCGCGCAACTTTTCGCCCGTAAAGTACTTCCCACCGGGGCATCCGGCAACCACACGCTGCGGAGGCCTGCCCCCCGACAGCAACGGCCTGTATCGCATCCCCACGTATGGCAACAACCCCGATGATTGTGCACCCAACACTCCGGGCGCTGCAATGTTCTACTCCTACGACTACCCGGCAGGCTCGTCCGAAAACACAGGCCTCGCCACAGTCGAAACTGCCACCCTCATCATCACTGTCGACGAAACCTTCAATAGCTCCGTGCTGTGGATTCTCGACCGCAACAACAACGCCGATGGAGGCCGTGTCGAGGTCTTTCTCGACTCCAAGGTCGTGGGTGGCACGGGCGTCCAGGTCGTCACCAAGGACGATCCTGCAGGCGACAACACGCAATCTTGTGTCGGCGCAGGAAACGATTGCTACTTTTGGAACACCAACACCGGCGTGGGTGACTTTTACTTCCGCTGGGTTTCCTGCTGCTCCGACGGCGTTGCATTGGGCGTCATGCCGCGCGAAGTCGACATGAACTATCGCATGAACGTCATTGCAGGCCTCACCCAGTTCCGCCTCGCAGAGTACGACGGCGAGACAAACCAGATCACCTTTTTCAACATCCCGCTCTCAGAGGCTGCCAAGGGCATCCGTATCCTTGACCGCACCTGCGAGGCCTCCACCGAGCTCTATTGTTCCCAATACCGCTTCTGTGGCGATTGCACCGCCGATCCCCTCTGTGGTTGGTGCAACGAAGACCTCCGATGCCTCGGCAAGGACTTTGGCTCCCTCTGCCAAGGCGGACGCTTCCCGCTCAGTTTCACCGTCGAGTGCTGCACCGCTTGCTCCGACCTCTGCAACTGTGGCGATTGCGTCCAGCGCGCAGGCTGCGGCTGGTGCCACGACACGGGCAAGTGCTACTCTGGTTCCTCCGCAGCGCCCTGTCAGAACTGCACTTACTTCTCCACAGACACCTGCGAGACCTGCGGCGGGCCCCTCGACGCTCAGGACAAGCCCGTCGCCTTTGTCGGCGTCAACAACCTCGGACACGCCTCCTACTGCTCCAAGAACGGCACCTGCGACTTTTCCAAGAAGCAGTGCACCTGTGTCGACACCAAGTGGGGAGACGGCTGCCAGAACGACTGCCCCGCCATCGTCGACATTGGCGGCGGCGTCCTCAAGCCCTGCAACGGCAACGGCAAATGCAACCAGACAAGTGGCAACTGCCAGTGCAATTGCGGCTGGACAGGCCCCTACTGCAACCAGACTGCCCCCGCAGGCTGTGGCATCCAGGGAGGTAACTGTGTCGTCGGTGACACCTGCACACAAACCTGCGGCAAGTGTCTCGCCGGCGACACCCAATGCGTCAACCCCACCGGTGTGCTGTTGGCCAACTCCACCACTTGTGCCTGCATCGACGGCTGGTACGGCGCAGACTGTACCTCGCCTTGTCCGGGCATCAGCTCCACAGATGGCTCAGGCTCAATTTGTGGTGGCTACGGTACTTGTCAGACCGATGGCACCTGCGTTTGCGACTCGTGCTACCAGAACCAGGGCGCAGCAAACACCATCTGTGTCGACAAGCCCTGCCCAGGTGTTTGCCCCACCGCAACCTTTGGCACTTGCTTTTGTGGCACATGCTCTTGCCCAGGCAATTGGTTCGGTGATGATTGCACACAGTGCGCCTGCCAGAACGGCGCCATTTGCCACAGCATCCACGGTGAGTGTGAAGACCCGAGCAACGGCAACCCGTGCCCGCCTGGCTTTGCTGGTGACCTGTGTCAGTACAATTGCACGCGCGACGGCTTCTGCAACGGCCGAGGCGAGTGCGACGCAAACACCCTCAAGTGCACCTGTGACGCAGGCTGGGTCGGGCCTACGACTGCCCCGTGCTCCAAGCAGTGCAACTCCACTGTCGATTGCTCCAACAAGGGCCAATGTCTCGAGGACGCAACTTGCTTCTGTGACTTTGGCTTCGTCGGCTCCAAGTGCGAGACTGCCTGTGTAAAGGACATCGATGATTGTAACTGCTACCCGCAGATCAACTCGGGGTACATCACCTTCAACGAGGACCCCCCCGCTGATATTCTCATCGACGTCACCGCCTTTGCCTTTGATGCAGACTCGGCCATCTACTACCAGACGCTCGAGGTGGTCAACCCTCCGACAACGGTACCATAGTCAGCATCAACCGCATCACAGGCCACATGTACTACCGCCCCGAGCCAAACTACTTTGGCAACGACACCGTGGGCATCAAGGTCTGCGATGTCGAGGGCCTCTGTGCAATCGGCGCAATCATCATGAACGTCCTCTCCGTCAACGACCCGCCCGTCGCTCTCGACGGAAGCCTCGGTGCAGACGCAGAGGTCTATTCCTACAGCAAGCTCAACGCCACCGATGTCGAGAACGACGCCCTCACCTTCCGTCTCGTCACCCAGCCTACAAAGGGTACCGTCGAGCTGCTCGACAACAGCACAGGCAGCTTCCGCTTCTACCCGTTCCTCGGTGCAAACGGAACCGACTCGTTCCAGTTTCAGGTCCGCGACAACGGAGACCCCAACGAGGACTCTGTCAAGAACGGCACGGTCTTCATCCTGGTTGCCATCAAAAACACCGCCCCGACCGTCTACAACGGCACCCTCCAAACCGAGGAGGACGTTCCGGCCACGGGCACCCTCGTCGCAACCGACTTTGAAGGCCATCCAGTCGTCTTTACCGTCGAGACGCCGCCCAGTATGGGCACAGTCACCATTCTGGATGCCGGCTCGGGACTTTACCGCTACACGCCCGATCTGCATCGCTTCGGCCCCGACGAATTCTCCTTTGTCGCCACAGACATTTTCGGCGACCGCAGCAACATCTCGTGGATCTCCATCAATGTCACCAGTGTCAACGACCTGCCTCTCTCTTTCAACGAGACCTGGGCCACCATGGAAGACGTCGCCTTCTTTGGTCAGCTCAACGCTTCCGACGTGGAGACCTTGCAGGCAAACAGCGTGTTCACCATCACCGTACCCCCGCATTTGGGCACCATTGCCCTTCAGGCGGCCACGGGCGGGGTGTTTTTGTACACGCCCAACGCAAACGTCAACGGCGTCGACTACTTTGCGTACACGGTCACGGACGAGGCTGGTGGCGTCTCCAACGCCTCCTGGGTCAACGTAACCATCTACGCAGTCAACGACGCGCCCGACTTTGTCGTCCTCCCGTCGCCTCCAAGCACCGTCGAGGACACAGACCTCACCTTTGCAGGCCTGGCTGTCACCGACGCTGACGTCGCAGCGGACGACCAGCTCGTGCTGAACGTCACCATCACCGACGGTGCGCTGACTTTGCAGCGCACAGACAGCCTTGTGCTCGTCAGTGGCTCCACCACAGCCAGCCAGGCTTTTGTCCTGCGTGGCAATCTGACAAAGATCAACCAGGCCATCACAGACATGGTCTTTGTCCCTCCACCCGGCTGGAGTGGCGACGCCTACATGAACCTGTGGGCAAGTGACAACGGCGCCACAGGCAGTGGCGGGGTCCAGTACGGCATGCGCAACGTCTCCATCAACGTGCAAACCGTCAACGATCCGCCCTCGCTCCTTCTGCCCAGTGCACAAACCGTCAACGAGGACGTCGACCTCACCATCGTGGGCATCAGCATGAACGACGTCGACGTCTACACAGCCAACATGCAGGTCAACATGAGCGTCACCGCAGGTGTGCTCACCCTCGCCCAGACCACAGGACTCACGTTCCTCACGGGCGACGGGTCCGCAGACACCCTGCTCCGCTTCCAGGGCACCCTCACGGATTGCAACGCAGCCGTGGCCTCCGTTGTCTACCGTGCCAACCTGCACTACAACGGCGCAGACTCGCTGCAAGTCATCGTCGATGACCGCGGCAACACAGGCTCCGGCGGCATCCTTTCCGCTTCAGGCGTCGTGGCTCTCACCATCACGCCCGTCAACGACGCACCCGTGCTCACGCTTGCCTCGCCGCAGGTCACCAACGAAGACACCTCGGTGGCCATTGGAGGCATCAGTGTGAGCGACGTCGACGTCGCCGCAGGAACACTGGCCGCCAACGTCAGCGTGACCAACGGCCTGCTGACCATGAGCAGCCTCGGCGGCTCCATTGTGCAAGTCCAGGGCAACGCAACCCAGGGCGCAACCGACCTTCGCATCCGTGGCTCGCTCACAGACATCAACGCAGCGCTCGCTTCGCTTGTCTACGCTCCCAACGCAGACTACAACGGCGCCGATACCCTCCAGGTGTGGGTCAGCGACCTTGAACTCAGCGACGCGGGCTCCGTGGCCATTTCGGTTGTGGCTCTCAACGACGGGCCCGTCATCACTTTGCCCGGCACGCCCTCGACCCTCGAGGACACCGCCCTCACCATCACTGGTATCAGCGTCAGCGATGCCGATGTGGCTGCCGGTCTCATGTGGCTCAACATGACCATGAGCGAGGGCGAAATGGTACTCGGTACCACCCTCGGTCTCACCATGTACGTGGGCACAGGCTTGGGCGGCAACGCTTTCAACGCCCAGGGCACGCTGACCACTCTCAACTCGGCTCTTGCCCAGGTCATCTACCGTCCCAGCACAAACTTCAACGGTGCCCCGTCGCTGGAGGTGCGTGTTTCGGATCGCGGCGCCACAGGTGTTGGCGGAGCCCTGGAGGATGTCAAGACGCTGCCCATCACCGTGCAGGCTGTCAACGACGCCCCCATTCTCTCGGTGCCTCCTGCACAGACTGTGGACGAGGACGTGGATCTCACGCTGCCTTCGCTCAGTATCGCCGACGTCGACATCGCCGCTGGGCTCGTCAACGTCAACCTCAGCGTGGCCACGGGTGTACTCAGCCTCGCCAGCACCACGGGCATCTCTGTCCAGGCTGGCAGTGCCACCAGCAGTGCCTTTATCCAGTTTGTCGGCACCCTGACCAACGTCAACACTGCCCTCGCGGGTGTGGTGTACCGCGCTGCACAGGACTACGCTGGCTCGGACCAGCTCGACGTGTTCATCAGTGACCTCGGCAACACCGGGCTTGGAGGCGCACTCAACGACACGGGTTCGGTCGCCATTACGGTGCAGCCCGTCAACGACGCACCAGTCATCACCACCATCACGGACCAGACCGTCTCCGAAGACACCGACCTCACCATCTTGGGCATTGGAGTGACCGACATCGACAGCGGCGACGGCACGTTGCGTTTCAACCTCACCGTCCAGTCGGGAACCATCACCATGCCCAACCCTGCTGGCATCGAGTTTCAGCTCGGGGGACCCTCGGGCTACTCTGCGCTCTCGTTCACAGGCAACGTCACGTCCATCAACGCGGCTGTGGGTACTCTGGTCTACCGTTCCTTTGTCAACTTTGACGGCAGCGACACGCTGTCGGTTGCCACTCGAGACTATGGAAACACGGGCTCCGGTCCTGAGGGCACCCACAGCGTCACCATCGGCATTACCGTCATCGGCGTCAACGATCTCATCGAGTTTTCCAACCCGGCAACAGCCTCTGTTGACGAAGACACGGATCTCACTCTTGCTGGCATCAGCGTCAGCGACAGTGACGCCTATGCAAACGCCGTGCGTGTCAACGTCAGCGTGTCGTCTGGCACGGTGACCCTGGCCCAGACCACGGGCTTGACGCTGCTCAGCGGCTCAGGCTCTGCAGACGCCTTTGTCGAAGTCCTGGGCACGCTGACCAACATCAACGCCGCCCTGAACAACCTCGTGTACCGTGCAAGCACGCACTACAACGGCCCAGAAACCATCCTGCTGGGTGCAGCCGATCTCGGCGCTACCGGCACGCCTGGGCCAACGAGCTCGTTCAGCAATGTCTCGGTCACCGTCGCCGCTGTGAACGATGCACCTGTGCTGACCGTTCCCGCGGCCACTCAAACCACCCTGGAGGATGTGGCACTTACAATCACTGGTGTCAGCGTAAGCGACGTCGATGTGGCTGCCGCAAATGTCAATGTGACTCTCTCCGTCTCTTCGGGTGTCCTCTCCCTCGGCTCCACAACAGGCCTGACTTTCGGCTCGGGCGACGGCACCGCAGATCGCTCCATGTCCTTTGAGGGCACGCTCACAAGTGTCAACGCAGCCCTCGCGGCATCGGGCGTCGTGTACCTCGGCGATGCAAACTACAACGGGCCCGACGGCCTCTATGTTGAAGTGGACGATGGAGGAGCCACGGGACAGGGTGGCGTGCAACGGAACAGCACCACAGTGGCCCTGTATGTTGAGGGAGTCAACGACCCGCCTGTGCTCACAAGCATCAGCGCACAAACCGTCGACGAAGACACGGATCTGACCATGTCCGGCTTTGCCATCACGGATTTGGACGTCGGTTCCCTCCCGCTGCAGGTCAACATCAGCGTAAGCCAGGGTGTGCTCACCGTCGGCTCTCTTGCAGGCCTCACGTTTGTGCAAGGGGACGGCTCCGCAGACGCACAGATGCGCTTCCAGGGTTCGCTTACCGCCGTCACGGCCGCTCTCAACGGCCTCGTGTACCGCGGCAACCTGCACTTCAACGGCGCAGACACCCTCAGCGTGGGTGTGGATGACCGTGGCAACGTGGGTCTTGGTGGCTTCCTCACAGATGCTGCCACGGTGGCCATCACCGTGGAGGCCGTCAACGACGCGCCTGTGCTCACCGTGCCTGGTTTGCAGGCAGCCACTGAGGATGTGCAGCACACCATCAGTGGCGTGAGCGTGTCCGATGTCGACGTCGCTGCAGGCCTGATGAGTGTCAACCTCACAGTCACGGCAGGCACCCTGTGGCTTCCCACAACCACCTCGCTCACCTTTGCTCTTGGCGACGGCACCAACGACCGCCGCATGGAGATGACGGGCACGCGCACCGCACTGAACACAGCCCTGGCCGCCATTGTGTACCAAGGCGACCTTCACTGGAACCAGGGTGACACGGTCACCGTGGACGTGCACGACTACGCGCAGACAGGCAAGGGAGGCCAGCTTGCCGACACAGCAACCATTCCCATCAACTTTGTGGCTGTCAACGATGCGCCTGTACTCACGGTGCCACCTGCTCAAGCGGGTTCGGAAGATGTCGACCTCCCCATCACGGGCATCAACATCACCGATGTCGACGTGGCAGGAGGCCAGCTGCGTGTCCAGATCGGCGTCACATCCGGTGTGTTGACCCTGGCCACCACGGTCGGGCTCAACTTTGCCTCCGGAGGTGGCTTTGCGGACGCAAGCATGGACTTCCAAGGCACGCTGACCCAGGTCAACAACGCTTTGGCCACAGTCACCTATCTCACCGACCTGCACTACAACGGCAACGATGCCGTTTCCATTGCCGTGTACGATCAGGGCAACACAGGTGTGGGTGGCGTCCTGCAGGACTCGGGCAACATCCCGCTCACGCTTCAGGCCGTCAACGACGCACCTACCTTTGGTGTGCCTGGTACGCAGAATGTGGACGAGGACACAGATCTCACCATTTACTTGGTGGGATTCACCGTTTCCGACGTGGATCTGTTCGGCGCAGATGTGCAGGTCAACCTTTCGTGTGCCTCGTGTCTGATGAACCTGACCACCACCACGGGCCTGGAATTCGTGGTCGGCGATGGCTTCCTCGACCCGTTCATGTCCTTTACCGGCACTCGCACAGAGGTGAACAACGCCATCACAACCGTCGTTTACCGTGGCGAACCCGACTTCAACGGTTTCGACGCCGTGACGGCGGTCGTGTCCGATCGTGGCTTCACCGGTTTTGGCGGTGAAAAGTTTTCCACCGACCAAACCGCGATCATCGTGAACCCGGTGAACGACGAGGTCATCATCACCATCCCCACGGCCCTGTTTGTGTCCGAGGACATTGCGTACAGCATCGACAGCGTCAGCATCACCGACGTGGACATCGGGTCCGGCATCATGTCGGCCAACTTGTCTGTGAGCCACGGTTTGTTGCAGCTCGCATCCACCGAAGGCCTGACCTTTGCAGAGGGCAGTGCCGCACCCGGGCGTGTTTTCCGCTTGGATGGCAACGTGACCAACATCGCCAAGGCGCTTCTGAACATGACCTACACGAGCGACCTGCACTACCACGGCACAGACTACCTCTACATCGAGGCGACGGACAACGAGATTGGCAACGCCACGTTTACATGGAAGTATCTGGCCATCAACGTGGAGGCAGTCAACGATGCGCCTGTGCTCAGCGTGCCTGGCGCACAGGCGGTGAGCGAAGACGTGGCCATCACCCTCAATGGGATCAACGTCACCGATGTGGACGTGGATGCAGCCACCATGTTCTTCAACATCACGGCTGACCATGGTGTCATGTCCCTGGCCACCACCACGGGCTTTGCCATGACGTTTGGAGACGGAACAGCCGACACGGCCATGCGCTTCACAAGCACTTTGACCAGTTTCAACACGGCTATGGCCGGTGGGCTCGTGTACCAGGGCAACCTGCACTTCAACGGCATCGAGACAATCCACATCACAGCCAGCGACCAGGGCAACACGGGCGTCACCGGAGGTGTGCTGCAGGATCTGCGCACCATTGTCATCAACGTGACTGCCGTCAATGACGCTCCCGTGTGGACGGTGCCTTCTGCACAGACTGTGGACGAGGATGTCACCTTGAACATCACAGGCATCTCGTTGAGTGATGTCGATGTCGAGGCTCTCCCCATGGAGGTTAGCCTGCGCGTGTCCAACGGCACCTACAACCTTGCCTCCACAGCAGGCCTGACCTTTACGACGGGCACAGGCGCAAACGACCGGGAAACCGTGCTGCGTGGCTCTCTGACCGACATCAACGCCGCCCTGGTGTGGTTGACCTACACCGGCGACTTTGAGTTCTCCGGTTTGGACACTCTCCAGCTCAGTGTCAACGATCTTGGCCACGTCGGCGACGTCGGGCCGCTCTCCGACGCTGCCTCGGTGCCCATCAATGTCGTGATCATCAACGACGCCCCACAGCTCTCCGTGAGCAGCTCCCAATCCGTTAGTGAAGACACAGACGTCACGATTGCAGGCATGAGCGTGACCGATGTGGATGTGTTTGACCAGTCCATGCGTCTCAACGTGTCGGCTTCCAACGGTGTCGTCACTTTTGTCACCACCACAGGACTGTCGTTCCTGTCCGGCACCAGCAACGGCGCATCGCTGCTCAACGTGCGCGGCACAGTGACTCAGATCAACGCAGCCCTGGGCACGGTCGTCTACCGTGGCAACCTGCATTGGTACGGCCAAGACCAGCTGCAGATTGCCGTCGACGATGAGGGCAACACAGGAAACGGGGGCGTCCAGAGCGCCTCTGGCGTCGTCAACGTCACTGTTACGGCTGTCAACGACGCGCCTGTGCTCCAGGCAGTCAGCGATCAGACGGTGAACGAAGACACAGATCTGACCATTGCTGGTATTGGTGTGAGCGACGTGGATGTGTACGCCGTGCCACTTGAGGTCAACGTCAGCGTGTCGCAGGGAGTGCTCTCGCTGCCCAACACGGCCGGTTTGACATTCTTGGTTGGCGACGGCCAAGACGATGCCTTTATGCGCATTCGCGCCACCGTGACCAACATGCACGCTGCCCTGTCACCTATTGTGTACCGTGCGGCCCAGGATTACAACGGAGCAGACACGCTGCAGGTCAGCGCCAGCGATTTGGGCGAGTCTGGCTTTGGTGGCGAGCTGCGTGATGCCTTTACAGTGGGCATCACCGTGCAGGCCGTCAACGATGTGCCCATCTTTGGCATCATCACTGACCAGGCCGTCAACGAGGACACAGACTTGACCATGCTGGGCATCACCGTCACCGACGTCGATGTCTTTGCTGGTGCTCTTACCGTCAACGTGAGCGTCGGCCACGGAGTGCTCACCCTCCCCAACACGGCTGGTCTCACGTTTAGCCGCGGCGACGGTACGCAGGACCCTGTGCTCACTTTCACGGCGGACGTGACCACGGCCACCGCGCGTCTGGGCACCATTGTGTACCGCGGTGATGTCAACTACAACGGCGCCGACGCGCTGGTGCTGTATGTCAACGACAACGGTGCCACTGGTCTGGGCGGACCTTTGTCGTCCACGCAGACCATCAACCTGAACGTCGTCCCGGTCAACGACGCGCCCGTACTGACTGTGCCCGTGGGCTCGATCACCTCTGAGGATGTGATCGGTTTCTTCAACGGCATGAGCGTCAGCGACGTGGACGTTGCGAATGCGATTGTCAGCGTCAACATCACTGCAACGCTGGGCCTGGTGATGACCGGTGGCACGACCACGGGACTCACGTACACCGTAGGCAACGGCGCCTCATTCTTCCCCGAGCTGCGCTTCTACGGCACCCTGACCCAAATCAACGCTGGCATCTCCACCATGCGCTACCTGCCGCTGGCCGACCGCAACGGCGACGACTTTGTGCAGGTGAGCGTGTCTGATGGCGGTGCCACGGGTCTGGGAGGCGCACTGTTCGACCAGGCCGTGTGGGTGGTCAACGTCACTGCCGTGAACGACGCACCCGTGTGGTCTCTGCCTACAGGTGGCACACCCGTTGTCCTCGAGGAGAACGACTTGATCATCACGGGCGTCGACGTGAACGACGTCGATGTCAAAGACCGTGTCATGGCGTTCAACATCAGCAGCGGCATTGGTCTCATTACGCTGAATAGCACTGCAGGGTTGACGTTTGAGAGCGGAGACGGCGTGGCAGACGCGTACATGCGCTTCTACAGCACCCTGACGGCTGCTCGCAACGCAGTGCAGCAGCTTGTGTACCGCTCGCAACCGAACCTGCACGGAAACGACGTGCTTGTGTTCACTGCCGACGACCAGGGAGCACTGGGCGCAGGCGGTGCGCTGATCCACAATGTCACGTACAATGTGTTTGTGACATCCGTGAATGACGCCCCGGAGGTGATCCTGCCCAGCCAGGGTACGGTGGCCGAAGAAGCGGATCTCAGCATTGCCGGTGTCAGCCTGACTGATGTCGACGTGGGTGCCTCTACGTTGTATGTCAACATGAGTGTGGGAAGCGGTGTGTTGTCGCTGGCGACCACCACAGGTCTCACCTTTACGCTGAACTTGGGTGTGCCCATCGGCGACGGCGTCCAGGACCGAGTGATGGACTTTTCGGGCACCCTGACTGCCATCAACGCAGCCCTGGCCACAGTTGTGTACACGGGAAACCAGCACTACTTTGGCACCGACTTTTTGTACATCGGTGTGCGTGACGGCGGAGCCAGCGGCGCAGGAGGCGAATTGAGCGGGAGCAACACCATGACCATTACCGTCGTGGGTGTCAACGATGCTCCTGTGGTCATTGCCCCAAGTACGGCCACGGCAACCGAGGATGTCGACCTGGTCGTTGCAGGTGTGGCCGTGAGCGATGTCGATGTGGCCAACAACCTGCTTGGCGTCAATTTGACAGTGACTGCAGGCACGTTGACCCTGAGTGGCACCTCGGGCCTCACCTTTGTGCAAGGCGACGGCACGGCCGACGCAGACATGATCCTGCGCGGCACAATCACCGACGTCAATGCTGCACTGAACAATTTGGTGTACCGCACAAACCTGCACAGCGTGGCTGCCGACACCCTGTCCATCGGCGTCGAAGACTTTGGCTCGTTTGGCACGGGTGGCCCGCTGAGCGGAAGCGGAAGTGTTGCGATCGCCGTGACGGCGGTCAACGACGCACCGTACTTCACTGTGCCCAGCGCACAGTCTGTCAACGAAGACACCGACTTGACCCTCGTGGGAGTCAGCGTGTCTGATGTCGATGTGAACGCAGCCACACTGAACGTCAACATGAGCGTGAGTCTTGGTCAGCTGTGGCTGAGCACAACCGCAGGTCTGACCTTTTCCACGGGCTCCGGCTCTGCAGACGCCAGCATACATGGCACTGGCAGCGTTACATCGTGGCAGAATGCACTGACCAACATGGTGTACCGCGGCAACGCGCATGTGTATGGCACCGACACGCTGCATCTCGGAGTGCGCGACAATGCAGCCAGCGGCGTGGGCGGCGAACTCAGCGGCGCGTCGGCACTTACCATCACCGTAGTGTCGATCAACGATGCGCCTGTGGTGAGCACACCAGGGACAGCCTCTGTGATGGAGGACATCCCTGCTGCCATCAGCGGTGTGTCTGTGAGCGACGTGGACGTGTACGCCGCTCCGTTGCTGGTCAACGTGAGCACCTCGCATGGATTGATCACCTTGGCGACCACCGAGGGTCTGACCATGCTGCAGGGCGACGGTACGCAGGACGCCACAGTCCGTTTCAACGCAGCCAACCTGACGCGTGTCAACAACGCTCTGGCCGGCTTGGTGTACGTGAACCAGCCTGACTACAATGGAGGAGACATCATGACCATCACCGTGGAGGATCTGGGCCAGAGCGGAGTGGGCGGCAGCCTAGTCGGCGTGGGCACCGTGACAATCACCGTCCAAGCGGCCAACGACGCGCCTGTTGTCAGCGGCCCCACATGGGCAGCTGTCAATGAGGACACCGACTTGACCATCTCTGGATTCAGTGTCACCGATGTGGACGCTGCAGGTGACAATCTGTGGCTGAACATCTCTGCGGGCGCCGGTGCGGTGTCCCTCCCTGTCACTGCCGGCCTGTCCTTCCGTGTGGGTGACGGTGCTGCAGACAGCTACATGGAAGCACAGGGCACGCTGACGGCCATCAACGCAGCCCTTGCGACCGTGGTGTACCGTGCAAACAGCAACTACGACGGCTCCGACAAGTTGCAGGTTCTGGTGGACGACCAAGGCCACAACGGCCTGGGCGGAGCCAAGTTTGGCAACAGAAGCACCCTTGTGCAGATGACAGCCATCAACGATGCGCCCTACCTGCCGGTCCTGGCCACAAAGGTGACCAACGAAGACACAAACCTGACCATCAGTGATCTGGCCATTTCCGACGTGGACATCCGCAGCAACGCCATCACCGTCAACATGACCGTGATGTACGGTCGCATCAGTTTGGCCAGCACAGCGGGCATCACGTTTACGCTTGGCTCGGGCAGCGGTGACCGCTTGGTTCAGTTCCAGGGCACTCTCACGGACGCCAACACGGCTCTGAACGGCATGATTTACACGCCAGACACCAACTTTTACGGCAGCGACACTCTGTTGGCGTGGGCGAGCGACAGTGGATTCGTGGGTTCCGGCGGTGAGCTCCTGGGCAACTCGAGCATTCCCATCACGGTCACAAGCCTGAACGATGCCCCAGAGGTGGATGCACCGGCCTCGTTGTCCGCCTCAGAAGACATCGAGTACACCATGACCAGCGTCTCTGTCACTGACGTCGACGTTGCGTCCAGCCCGCTGAGCGTAACCATGGGCGTCACGCAGGGTGTCCTCACGCTGAACGGCACGGCTGGCCTCACATTTACGCTGGGCGATGGCTCTGCCGATGCGACCATGCGATTTTCGGGTACGCTGACAAACGTCAACGCAGCTCTCCAGGGCGCAGTATATGCGTCGACCCCCGAGTGGAATGGCGTCGACACGCTCAATCTGCAGGTGAATGACCAAGGCGCAACTGGCGCTGGTGGAGCACAGTCGGCTACCGTGAACATTCCCATCAACGTGGCCTCCATCAACGATGGCCCGGCCATCGACATCGGCGCAAACCAAACGATTGCCGAGGACACAGCAGCCACCATCACTGGATACACAGTATCCGACTCTGATCTTGGCACAAAGTCCATGTACATTCGTCTGTCCACGACGAATGGTGTGATCACGCTGAAGCAAACCACTGGTCTCGTGTTTGACACCGGCAGTGACGGCACACGCGATCCCACGCAGATTTTCACCGGTTCTCTCACCAATGTGCGCAATGCAATTTCGCAAATTGTGTATGAACCCAACGCAGACTACTATGGCGTGGACGCAATCCGCGGAGAGACCAACGATTTCGGCTTCACCGGTGCAGGAGGTGCCCAGGGCGATCTCAAGTACCTGTATGTGACGGTGACCCCTGTGAACGACCCGCCCAGTTGGAACGTCCCCACCACACGCACGCTCGATGAGGACACCGAATTGACTGTGGGTGGCGGCGTGATCAACATTGCGGATGTCGACGGAAGCGGCGGAGACATTGAGACTCGTGTCACCGTCGATCAAGGACGCGTGGCGTTGGCCAACACCAATGGTTTGACATTTACCACGGGAACGGGTGCGTATGACACACAGATGATTTTTACGGGCACGTTGGACGCGACAAACCAAGGTCTGTACTTTTTCATCTACCGTCCGGATCAGGACTTTGCTGGCACCGCTACGGTGACGCTGTGGACGGATGACCGTGGAAATGTGGGCACCGGCCCGTCGTACCAACGCCAGACAACGCTGCAGTTTGTGGTGAATCCGCTCAATGACGAACCGCGTCTGCTCAACCCCATTGTGGGCACACAGACAGTGAGTGAGGACACCGACCTCACCCTCACAGGCATTGGAGTCACAGACAACGACGTCACGACCCAGATGGTGGAGATCTCCTTGTCCGCTTCGTACGGTACGCTGACGCTGCCCACGACCACTGGCTTTGTCTTTGGCGTGGGTGACGGTATCGCAGACGCCACGATGAAGTTTAACACGACCATGGCCAACTTCAACAGCAGCATGAGTGGCTCTGGCATCGTGTACCGCGGCAACGCTCACTATTTTGGAAGCGATGTGATTTCACTCAATGTCAGCGACAATGGTATCAGCGGACTGCCTGGTGCCCGTACGGACAGCTCAACTATTGTTGTTTGTGGTCAGTATCAATGACGCTCCTTTGGTCACCGTGCCTGCAGCACAGGCTGTGAACGAAGACACGGATCTGACACTGAGCGCCGCCACGGCCATTTCGGTGAGCGACGTCGACGTGGGCGGCGCCAACGTGTACATGGAGCTCAATGTGACGCAAGGTGCCATCACATTCGTGAGTACCACCGGACTCACTTTTGACAATGCATGCACAGGCACTGCCTGCGCTGTGGCCAAGCTGCACGCAGACCTGACTGCCCTCAACGCAGCCCTGGCGACCATTGTGTACCGCCCGGGAAGCCACTACAACGGTGCGGATACGCTAGGCGTGTATGCACATGACAACGGCGTGCAGGGTACTGGCGGCCAGCTTCAAGACTACAAGACCGTGGCACTTACCGTCAACGCAGTCAACGACGCGCCGACCATCACTGCACCTGGATTGCAGGTGGTCACTGAAGATCAAACCACGTCACTGAATGGTTTGATATCTGTGTCCGACTTGGACGTGTTTGCAAACAACCTGCGCCTGAACCTGAGTGTGGCCAACGGCCAGCTGAGCCTCGACTCTGCTGTCGCCGGCTTGACTGTGGTCCAAGGCAACGTGTCTGCAGATACCGACTTGCGTCTGCTTGGTACACTCACTGTGCTGAACAACGCCCTCAATGTGCTTTCGTACACACCGGGCCTGAATTTTGAGGGTGTCGACCAGCTGTCCATGGTAATCGACGACAACGGCTACACCGGCAGCGGAGGAGTGCTATCCACCTCTGTTCAAATGGCGCTTGGAGTCAATGGTGCAAACGATGCTCCGGTGGTCAATCTGCCTGCCACGCAGAGTGTGGCTGAGGACGTGGATCTGACCATCAGCGGCATCTCCATTGCCGACTCGGACATCGGTGCAAACCAAGGCCGCGTCCGATTGAACGTCAGCCATGGCGTACTCACCGTGGTTTCTACCTCGGGTCTGTCGTTCAACCTCGGTGATGGATCTGCAGACACGGAAATGCAGTTCACCGGGACCATCACGCAGCTCAACCTGGCGCTGAGCTCAGTGATTTACCGCAACAACATCGACTACAACGGCGATGACACCATTCTCGTGGAGGCCAATGACCTGGGCAACACCGGCGTGGGTGGAGCCCTCACAGCTTCCCGCACGCTCACCGTCCAGGTGACGCCTGTGAACGACCGCCCTGCCATCACACCTGTGGGTGGAGTGAACGTGGACGAGGACACGGATCTGACGATCGTAGGTGTGCAAGTGACCGATATCGACGTCCTTGACGGATCGATGGAGATGAACTTGACGGTGACGCATGGTGTGCTGACGAGCGTGAACGCAGGCGGCGTGACGTTTGTGTCTGGCACGAGCAACGGAGGACGCAGTCTGGTGCTGAACGGCACGGTGACGGCGCTGAACGCGGCCATCGGGCAGGTGGTGTACCACGGCGACCTGCACTTCTTTGGCAGCGACTCGCTCGAACTGAGCGTGCGCGACAAGGGCAACACGGGAGCCGGCGGTGAGCAGACAGACAGCCAGAGTGTGGCGATCACTGTGAATGGTGTGAACGACGCGCTGGTGATCACTCTGCCGAGTGCACAGAGTGTGGCTGAGGACACGGATCTGACGATTGGTGGCATCAGCGTGAGCGATGTGGACGTGGCCGGATTTGCGTTCCGAGTGAACGTGAGTGTGAGCGCAGGCAGCCTGTGGCTGGGCAGCACGACGGGTCTGACGTTTGGCAGTGGCGACGGAGTGAACGACACGTGGATTGTGTTTGACGGGTCGATCACGGCTGTGAACGCAGCACTGTCGAACATGGTGTACCGTGGAGTGACACAGTACAACGGAGCAGACGGGCTTGTTGTGTGGGTGTCTGACCAGGGAGCAGTCGGCAGCGGTGGTGAGCAGGTGTCGAACAAGACACTTGTGATCAACGTGGTGGCTGTGAACGATGCACCTGTGCTGAGTGTGCCTGGGGCACAGAGCACGGCCGAGGACACTGCGCTGACAGTGAGCGGCGTGAGTGTGGCGGACGTGGACGTTGCGGGCGGAGCGATGAACGTGAACGTGAGTGTGAGTGCTGGCCGAGTGTGGCTGGCGAGCACGAACGGCCTTGTGTTCAGTGCAGGCAACGGCAGCAGCGACGGACGGGTGGAGTTCAGCGGCAGCGTGACGGATGTGAACAACGCGCTGGCGACAGTTGTGTACATGCCGGACAGTGCGTTCAACGGAGTGGACAGCATTGTGGTGAGCGTGAACGACGGTGGCAACACGGGCAGTGGCGGAGTGCTTGGAGACAGTGGCAGCATTGTTGTGACTGTGTCGAGCGTGAACGACGCGCCTGTGCTGAGTGTGCCGAGTGGACAGAGCGGCGTTGAGGACACGGATCTGACGATTGGTGGCATCAGCGTGAGCGATGTGGATGCCGCAGCTGGACTTGTGGGCGTCAAGGTGGCCGCTGCACAGGGTACAGTGAGTCTGGGATCGCTGTCTGGAGTTGTGTTCAACGCTGGAGACGGCGTGCGTGACGCATTCATCGATTTCAACGCCACGTTGACAAACGCCAACGCCGCGCTTAACAACCTGGTGTATCTGGGAAGCCAGCATCTTGTGGGTGACGACGTGATCGCCATCAACGTGACCGATTACGGAAACAGTGGCGTTGGAGGTGCACTGAGCGACAGCGCAAGCTTCGTCGTCACCCTCAGCGCAGTCAACGACGCACCAACCGTCATTTTGCCCAGCTCCCCGTCGGGCAACGAGGATTCAAACATTGCTGTCGCCGGCATCAGCGTGAGCGATGTGGATGTGGCAGACAACTTCCTGGCGGTCAACCTGACTGCCGGTTCAGGCACCCTCAGTCTTGTCACTTTCGACGGCATCTCGCTTACTGGAGCCAGCACCGGTACAAATGACGCCGTTCTTGCCTTTGTGGGCAACATCACTTCGGTGAACAACGCTCTGGCGAACATCCTGTACCGTGGGGACGCCAACTTTAATGGCGTCGACCAAATTGTGGTTGGCGTGGAAGACGGTGGCGCTGTTGGCACAGGTGGCTCTCTCTACGCACAGGCATCGTTGGCCATCACCGTCAACGGAGTCAACGATGCCACCGACACTGCAGGTGCCTGCGACGCAAAGTGTCCTCGAGGGCACGACCGTCACCATGGCCGGACTGACGTTGTCGGACATCGACGCCGCCAGTGGAACCATGGAATTGCAGCTGCAGGTGACGAGTGGTCTTCTCACGCTGAATGGTGCCACGACTGGACTGACTTTTGTCACGGGCGGGCCGTCTCTGAATGCTCTCATGGTTTTCCGAGGCACGCTCTCTCAGCTGAACACGTCGGTGAGCAGTCTGGTGTACGAGCCTGCGCAGTATTTCAATGGTCAGGACACCGTCAGCGTCTTGTTGTCGGACCTCGGCTTCACGGGCATTGGCGGCACTCTGTCCACGCAAGGGTCGTTCAACATCACTGTGACCCCGTACAACAACGCACCGACCATCGCTGTGCCCGGGGCGCAGAGCACCGAAGAGGACACCCTTGTCAACATCGTGGGTGTCAGCGTCTCCGATATTGATGCAGGTGCCACTCCGGTCAGTGTCAACGCTAGCGCCGCAAACGGTGTCATTGTGCTCGCCTCTACAACAGGCATCACATTCACCACAGGCGACAACTCAGGAGTTGCACTCATGCGATTCACCGGCACGTTGACGGATGTGAACACGGCTCTTGCCACTCTGGCGTACACTCCCAACAACAACTACTTTGGTACAGACACCATCTCTGTGGGCGTGAACGACAACGGAGGCACAGGTGAAGGCGGGCCGGCAAGCTCTGCCAGCTCGTTCACCGTGCTCGTCAATGCAGTCAACGACAACATGAACATAACGGTTCTGGGTGCACAAACAGTCAACGAAGACACTGATCTGACTCTGTTTGGCATCACCCTGACGGACCAGGACGTGGGCACGAACGAGATCCTGGTCAATTTGACCACGAACATCGGCACCCTTACTTTGTCCAACACAACCGGGTTGACGTTCTATCTCGGCAACGGGACGGCAGACTCCAACATGCAGCTCTTGGGCTCGCTGGCCATCATCAACGACGCCCTGCACGGAGCCGTGTACCGCAGTTTGCTCAACCAGAACGGCGCAGACACACTGGACATTTGGGTGTCCGACCGTGGCTTTGGCAGCGCGAATGGCACTGTGACCATCAGCCAGAAAGCGCAGATCATCAACGTGGCCCCGGTGAACGACGCACCTGTGCTCACACCCAGCCCTGCCTCGGTTTCCGTCGATGAAGACAGTCAGCTTACCCTGTCTGGCATTTCCGTCGCAGACGTCGACGTGGCCGCGTCCTCTCTTTTCTTCAACTTCACTGTGTCCAGGGGCTCACTTTCGCTGGGAAGTACGACCGGTTTGTTGTTCACCCTTGGCGCCGGATCAGGTGACAAGGCCATGCACTTCACCGCCACCACAACCCAGTTTGCAAGTGCCATCGCCGCAGCTGGCCTCGTGTACCAACCGGACCCGAACTACAATGGAGTGGATGTCCTCCACCTCCTCGTGTCCGACCAGGGCGCAACAGGCTCCGGTGGCGCTCTCACGGATACCGCTACAACCGTTATCACAGTCAATGCGGTCAACGACGGACCGACCGTCGTCGTGCCGAGCTCCCAGAGCGCTGTGGAGGATGTTCAGTTGACCATTGCTGGCATTTCAGTGTCGGACATTGATGCAGGCGCATCGCTGGTGACCGTCAACGCGAGTGTCTCCAACGGACAGATCTGGCTTCGAAACACGACTTCCTTGATCTTTGCGCTTGGCAGCGGATCTGCAGATGTGGATGTGCGCTTCCGTGGTACGCTCACCGCCGTCAACGAGGCCTTGAGTAGCGTGGTCTACCTGGCACAGTCTCACTACAACGGAGCGGACACCCTCGTGATCAACGTCGATGACAACGGCAACAGTGGCTCCGGTGGGTTGCTTACAGCATCCGCCTCCGTTCCGCTTTCTGTCGCTGCAGTCAACGACGCCCCGGTGTTGACGGTGCCTGCTGCCCAGAGCACGAATGAGGACGCAGCGCCCCTGGTGATCTCGGGTATCAGCGTCACCGACGTGGATGCGGGAGCAAACGCGATGCAGTTCAACATGTCCGTGTCCAGCGGCACCATCACGATTCCTACAACCGCAGGGCTCACCTTCGTTGTCGGTGACGGTGTCAACGACCGATTTGTCTCGTTTACGACCTCAATGACCAACTTCAACACCAGCATGACCACGGGAGGCGTCGCGTACTCGGGCGACCTGAACTTTGAGGGAACGGACACCTTGCTTGTAGTCGTCAGCGATCTCGGCAACACCGGCGGCGTCGCTCTGACAAACACAGGCTCTGTCACCATCACGGTCAATGCTGTGAACGACGCCCCACTCATTACTGTGCCTGGCGCCCAGGTGGTAAACGAAGAGTCCGACCTGCTGGTGTCAGGCATCAGCGTTGCAGACGTCGATGTGGCAACCGGCTCCATGTCCTTCAACGCCAGCGTGTCCAACGGTATCATCCGCCTCGGGTCATCGGTGCCCTCTCTGACCTCGATCAGTGGCAACAACTCTGCGTCGTTGTCGTTCACCGGCTCGCTCACGGCGCTGAACAACGCCCTGGCCACGCTTGTGTATCATGGCAATGTGAACTTCCAGGGCGTGGACACGCTGCTCTTGGGTGTGCGAGACAACGGCAACACGGGAAGCGGCGGTGAGCTCAGTCACGCTGCCTCTGTTTCTATCACCGTGGCGGAAGTCAATGACCCGCCCGTTCTCACCGCACCCTCGAGTGCAACTGCCAACGAAGATGTTGACGTGACCATTGGTGGTGTGTCTGTTGCAGACCCGGATGTCGGTGGTGGCCTCATGTCCTTCAACATCAGTGTGAGCAATGGCGTGCTCACGCTGCCGAACCGAAACAGTGGTGAAGTTTTCGTTGTTGGCGACGGCGTTCAAGATGGAACCATCCACCTGCTGGGCAACGTGACCACAATCAACGCGGTGTCCAGCGCCATTGTCTACCGCGCCAATGAGAACTACAACGGGCCGGATACCCTCAGCGTGTTTGTCAGCGATCGTGGACACTCCGGCTCTGGTGGAGCTCTTTCGGATTCCGCGAACGTGGCGATCACGGTTGTGGCTGTGAACGACGGCCCTGTGCTGAGTGTTGTGTCTGCACAGAGTGTGGCTGAGGACGTGGATCTGACGATCAACGGCATCAGCGTGACGGACGTGGACGTTGCAGGCAACGCATTCCAGGCGAACGTGAGCGTGAGCCAGGGTGTGGTGACCGCAGTGACGACGACGGGCCTGACATTCAGTGTTGGCGACGGTGCGTCGGACGCGACGATGAGCTTCACGGGCACGCTGACCCAGGTGCAGACTGCACTGGGTGTGCTGGTGTACCGCGGGGCACAGGATTACAACGGCGCAGACACGCTTGTGGTGCGCGTGAGTGACCTGGGCAACGTGGGTGTGGGGGGAGAGTTGACAGACAGCGGCAGCGTGGGCATCACGGTGACGCAGGTGAACGACCGACCTGCCATCACACCTGTGGGTGGAGTGAACGTGGACGAGGACACGGATCTGACGATTGCAGGCATCACTGTGACGGACATTGACGTGGGCGGAGAGTCCATGGAGATGAACTTGACGGTGACGCATGGTGTGCTGACAAGCGTGAACGCAGGCGGCGTGACGTTTGTGTCTGGCACGAGCAACGGAGGACGCAGTCTGGTGCTGAACGGCACGGTGACGGCGCTGAACGCGGCCATCGGGCAGGTGGTGTACCACGGCGACCTGCACTTCTTTGGCAGCGACTCGCTCGAACTGAGCGTGCGCGACAAGGGCAACACGGGAGCCGGCGGTGAGCAGACAGACAGCCAGAGTGTGGCGATCACTGTGAATGGTGTGAACGACGCGCTGGTGATCACTCTGCCGAGTGCACAGAGTGTGGCTGAGGACACGGATCTGACGATTGGTGGCATCAGCGTGAGCGATGTGGACGTGGCCGGATTTGCGTTCCGAGTGAACGTGAGTGTGAGCGCAGGCAGCCTGTGGCTGGGCAGCACGACGGGTCTGACGTTTGGCAGTGGCGACGGAGTGAACGACACGTGGATTGTGTTTGACGGGTCGATCACGGCTGTGAACGCAGCACTGTCGAACATGGTGTACCGTGGAGTGACACAGTACAACGGAGCAGACGGGCTTGTTGTGTGGGTGTCTGACCAGGGAGCAGTCGGCAGCGGTGGTGAGCAGGTGTCGAACAAGACACTTGTGATCAACGTGGTGGCTGTGAACGATGCACCTGTGCTGAGTGTGCCTGGGGCACAGAGCACGGCCGAGGACACTGCGCTGACAGTGAGCGGCGTGAGTGTGGCGGACGTGGACGTTGCCGGCGGAGCGATGAACGTGAACGTGAGTGTGAGTGCTGGCCGAGTGTGGCTGGCGAGCACGAACGGCCTTGTGTTCAGTGCAGGCAACGGCAGCAGCGACGGACGGGTGGAGTTCAGCGGCAGCGTGACGGATGTGAACAACGCGCTGGCGACAGTTGTGTACATGCCGGACAGTGCGTTCAACGGAGTGGACAGCATTGTGGTGAGCGTGAACGACGGTGGCAACACGGGCAGTGGCGGAGTGCTTGGAGACAGTGGCAGCATTGTTGTGACTGTGTCGAGCGTGAACGACGCGCCTGTGCTGAGTGTGCCGAGTGGACAGAGCGGCGTTGAGGACACGGATCTGACGATTGGTGGCATCAGCGTGAGCGATGTGGACATTGCGGGCAGTCTGCTGCTGGTGAACGTGAGCGCAAGCCAGGGTGTGGTGACACTGGGCAGCATGAGCGGCGTGACGATTGTGGACGGAGCAGCATCGGGCACGAAGGATGTGCGCTTTGTGGCGACGCTGACAAACGCAAACGCGGCGCTGAACAACATTGTGTACCGTGGAGACGCGCAGTACAATGGAGGAGACACGATCACGGTGACAGTGAACGACCAGGGAGCAAGTGGCACGGGTGGAGCACTGGGCGACACGCGCACGATTGGTGTGAGTGTGAGTGCGGTGAACGACGCGCCTGTGCTGAGCCTGCCTTCGCCAGTTGCTGTTTCTGAGGACAGTGGTCTGACGATCAGTGGCCTCTCTGTGTCCGATCTGGATGTCGGGGCTTCCAATCTGCAGGTCACCTTCAACTCTACTCTCGGAAAGATCTGGTTGATTAACACTGCTGGACTCTCGTTTGCTCCAGAGTGTCCCACTGGACGCGAGTGCAAGTTTATTCGTTTCCAGGGCACATACACTGCAACTGCCGCTGCGCTGAGTCCTATTTTCTACGCGGGTGACCCAGATGCTCAAGGTCTAGAGCAAATTGTGATTGAAGTGTCTGATCTTGGAAACACTGGTGCGGGCGGGCCGTTGACCGATTCGGGTGTCCTCAACGTGACCATTGAGAACCTTAACGATCGCCCTGTGCCAAGTGTTCAGAGCCTCATGAGCACGAATGAGGATACCCCTATCAACATTACCAACATCTCTGTGGTGGATCTGGATTCCCCTATTCTGTACCTCAACATCTCCGTTGCATCTGGTTTCATCGATATCCCCAACACAGCAGGGTTGACAATCGTTGAGAACAACAATGGTACCGGAATCAATGGGTCAAACCACATCTACAAATTCGAAGCACCCATCGCAGACATGAACGCCGCACTGCAGAGTGTGGTTTACTATCCGCCCAAGGACTTTGTTGGGCTTGACTACATTGTGCTCACCTTCCACGACGAACGTGGAGTTTCGGGTCAAAACGAAAACCGCGTCTCTGAGGCGGTCATCTACATGACAGTCATCGACGTAAACGACGGGCCATCATTGCTCGTTCCCGGTGCGCAAACCACAGCAGAGGACGTGGACCTCACCATCGCTGGTATCGCCGTATCCGATATCGACGTAGCCGCTCAACCGTTCCAGGCAAACGTGAGCGTGAGCCAGGGTGTGGTGACAACGGTTTTTACGACAGGCCTGACATTCAGTGTTGGCGACGGTGCGTCGGACGCGACGATGAGCTTCACGGGCACGCTGACCCAGGTGCAGACGGCACTGGGTGTGCTGGTGTACCGCGGGGCACAGGATTACAACGGCGCAGACACGCTTGTGGTGCGCGTGAGTGACCTGGGCAACGTGGGTGTGGGTGGAGAGTTGACAGACAGCGGCAGCGTGGGCATCACGGTGACGCAGGTGAACGACCGCCCTGCCATCACACCTGTGGGTGGAGTGAACGTGGACGAGGACACGGATCTGACGATTGCAGGCATCACTGTGACGGACATTGACGTGGGCGGAGAGTCCATGGAGATGAACTTGACGGTGACGCATGGTGTGCTGACGAGCGTGAACGCAGGCGGCGTGACGTTTGTGTCTGGCACAAGCAACGGAGGACGCAGTCTGGTGCTGAACGGCACGGTGACGGCGCTGAACGCGGCCATCGGGCAGGTGGTGTACCACGGCGACCTGCACTTCTTTGGCAGCGACTCGCTCGAACTGAGCGTGCGCGACAAGGGCAACACGGGAGCCGGCGGTGAGCAGACAGACAGCCAGAGTGTGGCGATCACTGTGAATGGTGTGAACGACGCGCTGGTGATCACTCTGCCGAGTGCACAGAGTGTGGCTGAGGACACGGATCTGACGATTGGTGGCATCAGCGTGAGCGATGTGGACGTGGCCGGATTTGCGTTCCGAGTGAACGTGAGTGTGAGCGCAGGCAGCCTGTGGCTGGGCAGCACGACGGGTCTGACGTTTGGCAGTGGCGACGGAGTGAACGACACGTGGATTGTGTTTGACGGGTCGATCACGGCTGTGAACGCAGCACTGTCGAACATGGTGTACCGTGGAGTGACACAGTACAACGGAGCAGACGGGCTTGTTGTGTGGGTGTCTGACCAGGGAGCAGTCGGCAGCGGTGGTGAGCAGGTGTCGAACAAGACGCTTGTGATCAACGTGGTGGCTGTGAACGACGCACCTGTGCTGAGTGTGCCTGGGGCACAGAGCACGGCCGAGGACACTGCGCTGACAGTGAGCGGCGTGAGTGTGGCGGACGTGGACGTTGCCGGCGGAGCGATGAACGTGAACGTGAGTGTGAGTGCTGGCCGAGTGTGGCTGGCGAGCACGAACGGCCTTGTGTTCAGTGCAGGCAACGGCAGCAGCGACGGACGGGTGGAGTTCAGCGGCAGCGTGACGGATGTGAACAACGCGCTGGCGACAGTTGTGTACATGCCGGACAGTGCGTTCAACGGAGTGGACAGCATTGTGGTGAGCGTGAACGACGGTGGCAACACGGGCAGTGGCGGAGTGCTTGGAGACAGTGGCAGCATTGTTGTGACTGTGCTGAGCGTGAACGACGCGCCTGTGCTGAGTGTGCCGAGTGGACAGAGCGGCGTTGAGGACACGGATCTGACGATTGGTGGCATCAGCGTGAGCGATGTGGACATTGCGGGCAGTCTGCTGCTGGTGAACGTGAGCGCAAGCCAGGGTGTGGTGACACTGGGCAGCATGAGCGGCGTGACGATTGTGGACGGAGCAGCATCGGGCACGAAGGATGTGCGCTTTGTGGCGACGCTGACAAACGCAAACGCGGCGCTGAACAACATTGTGTACCGTGGAGACGCGCAGTACAATGGAGGAGACACGATCACGTGTGACAGTGAACGACCAGGGAGCAAGTGGCACGGGTGGAGCACTGGGCGACACGCGCACGATTGGTGTGAGTGTGAGTGCGGTGAACGACGCGCCTGTGTTGACTGTGCCTGGTGGACAGAACGTGAACGAGGAGACCGACCTGACGATCGGCGGTATCAGCGTGGCAGATGTGGACGCAGCAGCCGGTATGGTTGCCGTGAACGTGAGTGTGACGTCTGGTCAGATGTGGCTGGGCAGCACGAGCGGCCTTGTGTTTGGTGCTGGCAACGGCAGCAGCGACGCAACGGTGCGTTTCACGGGCACGTTGACCAACGTGAACGCAGCGCTGACGAACCTGGTGTATCGTGGCAACGCGAACTTCCAGGGCACGGACAGCGTGGTGTTGAGTGTGAACGATCTGGGCAACACGGGCGCGGGTGGAGCGCTGGGTGACAGTGCCGTGATTGTGGTGACTGTGGCCGAAGTGAACGATGCGCCTGTGCTGACGGCACCGGCCACTGTGAGTGTGAACGAAGACACGAGCAGTGCCATTGGCGGTCTGAGCGTGGTCGATGGCGACGTTGGCAGCGCGCGCATGCAACTGCGTCTGAGTGTGTCACAGGGTGTGTTGAGCCTGGGTAGCACAAGCGGACTGTTGTTTGCTGTTGGTGACGGCGTGTCTGACAGCACGATTGAGTGCAACGGCACGGTGACGGATGTGAACGCGGCTTTGGGCAGCGTGACGTACGTGGCAAACAGCAACTACAACGGAGCGGATACGCTGGCTGTGTTTGTGGACGACCTCGGCAACAGTGGTCTGGGAGGAGCACTGAACGACACGGCGAACGTGGCGATCACAGTTGTGGCTGTGAACGACGGCCCTGTGCTGAGTGTTGTGTCTGCACAGAGTGTGGCTGAGGACGTGGATCTGACGATCAACGGCATCAGCGTGACGGACGTGGACGTTGCAGGCAACGCATTCCAGGCGAACGTGAGCGTGAGCCAGGGTGTGGTGACCGCAGTGACGACGACGGGCCTGACATTCAGTGTTGGCGACGGTGCGTCGGACGCGACGATGAGCTTCACGGGCACGCTGACCCAGGTGCAGACGGCACTGGGTGTGCTGGTGTACCGCGGGGCACAGGATTACAACGGCGCAGACACGCTTGTGGTGCGCGTGAGTGACCTGGGCAACGTGGGTGTGGGGGGAGAGTTGACAGACAGCGGCAGCGTGGGCATCACGGTGACGCAGGTGAACGACCGCCCTGCCATCACACCTGTGGGTGGAGTGAACGTGGACGAGGACACGGATCTGACGATTGCAGGCATCACTGTGACGGACATTGACGTGGGCGGAGAGTCCATGGAGATGAACTTGACGGTGACGCATGGTGTGCTGACGAGCGTGAACGCAGGCGGCGTGACGTTTGTGTCTGGCACAAGCAACGGAGGACGCAGTCTGGTGCTGAACGGCACGGTGACGGCGCTGAACGCGGCCATCGGGCAGGTGGTGTACCACGGCGACCTGCACTTCTTTGGCAGCGACTCGCTCGAACTGAGCGTGCGCGACAAGGGCAACACGGGAGCCGGCGGTGAGCAGACAGACAGCCAGAGTGTGGCGATCACTGTGAATGGTGTGAACGACGCGCTGGTGATCACTCTGCCGAGTGCACAGAGTGTGGCTGAGGACACGGATCTGACGATTGGTGGCATCAGCGTGAGCGATGTGGACGTGGCCGGGTTTGCGTTCCGAGTGAACGTGAGTGTGAGCGCAGGCAGCCTGTGGCTGGGCAGCACGACGGGTCTGACGTTTGGCAGTGGCGACGGAGTGAACGACACGTGGATTGTGTTTGACGGGTCGATCACGGCTGTGAACGCAGCACTGTCGAACATGGTGTACCGTGGAGTGACACAGTACAACGGAGCAGACGGGCTTGTTGTGTGGGTGTCTGACCAGGGAGCAGTCGGCAGCGGTGGTGAGCAGGTGTCGAACAAGACGCTTGTGATCAACGTGGTGGCTGTGAACGACGCACCTGTGCTGAGTGTGCCTGGGGCACAGAGCACGGCCGAGGACACTGCGCTGACAGTGAGCGGCGTGAGTGTGGCGGACGTGGACGTTGCCGGCGGAGCGATGAACGTGAACGTGAGTGTGAGTGCTGGCCGAGTGTGGCTGGCGAGCACGAACGGCCTTGTGTTCAGTGCAGGCAACGGCAGCAGCGACGGACGGGTGGAGTTCAGCGGCAGCGTGACGGATGTGAACAACGCGCTGGCGACAGTTGTGTACATGCCGGACAGTGCGTTCAACGGAGTGGACAGCATTGTGGTGAGCGTGAACGACGGTGGCAACACGGGCAGTGGCGGAGTGCTTGGAGACAGTGGCAGCATTGTTGTGACTGTGTCGAGCGTGAACGACGCGCCTGTGCTGAGTGTGCCGAGTGGACAGAGCGGCGTTGAGGACACGGATCTGACGATTGGTGGCATCAGCGTGAGCGATGTGGACATTGCGGGCAGTCTGCTGCTGGTGAACGTGAGCGCAAGCCAGGGTGTGGTGACACTGGGCAGCATGAGCGGCGTGACGATTGTGGACGGAGCAGCATCGGGCACGAAGGATGTGCGCTTTGTGGCGACGCTGACAAACGCAAACGCGGCGCTGAACAACATTGTGTACCGTGGAGACGCGCAGTACAATGGAGGAGACACGATCACGGTGACAGTGAACGACCAGGGAGCAAGTGGCACGGGTGGAGCACTGGGCGACACGCGCACGATTGGTGTGAGTGTGAGTGCGGTGAACGACGCGCCTGTGTTGACTGTGCCTGGTGGACAGAACGTGAACGAGGACGTTCAGTTGACGATCACGGGTGTTTCGGTGACCGACGTCGACGTGGGTGCAGGGCTGCTGCAAGTCAACGTGAGTGTGGCTTCCGGTCGTGTGTGGTTGAAGTCCCTGGCCGGCCTTGGAGTGGAAGCAGGCAGTGGCAGCGGTGATGCCAGCCTGCGTGTGGTCGGCAACCTGACGTCTGTGAATGCGGCGCTGTCCGAGATGGTGTACCAGGGCAACCTGCACTTTGTGGGTGCCGACAGCTTGGCGATTGCAGTGAACGATCTGGGCAACACCGGGTCGGGTGGTGCTTTGGGCGATGCACAGAGCATTGCGGTGACTGTGGCAGGTGTGAACGACGCGCCTGTTCTGAGTGTGCCGAGTGCGCAGAGCGGCATGGAGGACACGGACATTGCGCTCGGTGGCATCAGCGTGAGCGATGTGGACGTGGCTGCGAACGAACTTGTGGTTGATCTGCAGGTGAGCAGCGGTGTTCTGACGCTTGGCGGCACGACGACGGGCCTGACGTTTGTGACGGGCGGTCCGTCGCTGAACGCCGTGATGCGCTTCCGAGGCAGCCTGACGAACATCAACACGGCGATGAGCAGTGTGGTGTACCGTGGCAACACGCACTACAACGGAGCGGACACGGTGCTGGTTACTGTGAACGACCAGGGAGCCGTGGGCATTGGTGGTGCTCTGAGCGATGCGGCCAATGTGTCTGTGACTGTGAATGCTGTGAACGACGCACCTTCGGTCGCTGTGGGTGGAGCCCAGAATGTGGACGAAGACGAACTCCTCGGTGTCACAGGGATCTCTGTGGCGGATGTGGATGTCGCTGGAACAAGCATGACGGTGAACGTAAGCGTGAGCCGTGGTGTGTTGACCCTGGGTTCGTCGACGGGACTTGTGTTTTCAAGTGGCGACGGAGCTGCTGATGCGTCGATGGTGTTTTCAGGCACGCTGACGAGTGTGAACAGTGCGTTGGCGACGCTGCAGTACCAGGGCAACCTGGACTTCAACGGATTGGACAACGTGGTCGTTGGCGTTAGTGACAACGGAGGTACTGGAGCTGGTGGGGCGCTGTCAGCTTCCGCCAGCAAGCTTCTGGTTGTGAACGCGGTGAACGACAAGGTGAACATCACGGTGCTGGACACGCAGAGCGTGAACGAGGACACGGACCTGACCATGTATGGCATCAGCATCTCTGATGTGGACATTGGAGGCGACACGATGCTTGTGAACGTGACGGTGACGGAGGGCCTTGTGAGCCTTGGCAACACTGCAGGGTTGACGTTTACGCAGGGTGACGGTGCGGCGGACGCGGATGTGCGCTTCTCGGGCAACCTGACGGCAATCAACGCGGCGCTGAACGGCCTTGTGTATCGCGGTGCGCAGCACTGGAATGGTGCTGAGCTGCTGCGTGTGTGGGCGTCTGATCAGGGCTTCGGCAGTGCGAACGGCACGGTGACGGAGACGGAGAAGCTTCAGGTGATCAACGTGCTTGCTGTAAACGACGCGCCTGTGATCGGTGTGACAAGCAGCAGCGTGGCGACGGCTGAGGATGTGAGCGTGAATGTGACTGGCCTGAGTGTGAGTGACGTTGACGTGATGGCATCTGCAGTGTCTGTGAATCTGACTGCGACCAGTGGTGTGATGACGCTCGGATCGACGAGTGGGCTCGCTTTCACGCTTGGCAGTGGCAACTCGAACAAGGAGATGCAGTTCTCGGGCACCTTGACTGCAGTGAACGCTGCGTTGGCATCTGGCGTGTCGTATGTGGGAGATGTGCATTTCAACGGGGCCGACAGCATTGTGGTGACTGTGAGTGACCAGGGTGCAAGTGGATCTGGTGGAGAACAGACGGCAACGGCGACGATCGCTGTGAGCGTGAGCGCTGTGAACGACGGGCCTGTATTGAGTGTGCCCAGTGCACAGAACGCGGTGGAGGACACTGATCTGACGATCGGTGGCATTAGCGTGAGTGACGTGGATGTGGCGGGCAGCAACGTGCGTTTCAACGTGAGCGTTAGCAACGGTCGCGTTTGGTTGGCAAGCACGACGGGCCTTGTGTTCGCAGAGGGCGACGGAGTGTCTGATGTGCGTGTGCGTGCAGAGGGCACGCTGACCGCGGTGAACGCGGCACTTGCCAGCGTTGTCTACCACGGCGATGCCAACTTTGTCGGTGTGGATAGCCTGCTTGTCTCTGTGGATGACAATGGCAACACCGGAAGTGGTGGCGTTTTGTCTGCGTCGAAGTGTGGTGAGTGAGCATCGTGGTCGCGAGTGTGAACGATGGACCTGTGCTGAGCGTGCCTGGTGGTCAGAGCGCTGTGGAAGACACGACGCTGGTGATCAACGGGATCAGTGTGAGCGACACGGACGCGGGAACGGGACAGATGTACTTCAATGTGACGAGCGTGAACGGTGTTGTGACTTTTGGCACAACCACGGGTTTCACGTTTGTGGTTGGCGACGGAGTGTCAGACAGCCGTGTGGAGTTCACGGCATCGCAGCAGGCGTTCAACGCGTCGATGATTGCGAGTGGCCTGGCGTATCGCGGCAACGCCCACTTTGAAGGAGCAGATGTGATCACGTTGACAGTGAATGATCAAGGCAACACGGGCGGATCGGCATTGAACGACACGCGCACGATTGGTGTGAGTGTGAGTGCGGTGAACGACGCGCCTGTGCTGACTGTGCCCGGTGGACAGAACGTGAACGAGGAGACCGACCTGACGATCGGCGGTATCAGCGTGGCAGATGTGGACGCAGCAGCCGGTGTGGTTGCCGTGAACGTGAGTGTGACGTCTGGTCAGATGTGGCTGGGCAGCACGAGCGGCCTTGTGTTTGGTGCTGGCAACGGCAGCAGCGACGCAACGGTGCGTTTCACGGGCACGTTGACCAACGTGAACGCAGCGCTGACGAACCTGGTGTATCGTGGCAACGCGAACTTCCAGGGCACGGACAGCGTGGTGTTGAGTGTGAACGATCTGGGCAACACGGGCGCGGGTGGAGCGCTGGGTGACAGTGCCGTGATTGTGGTGACTGTGGCCGAAGTGAACGATGCGCCTGTGCTGACGGCACCGGCCACTGTGAGTGTGAACGAAGACACGAGCAGTGCCATTGGCGGTCTGAGCGTGGTCGATGGCGACGTTGGCAGCGCGCGCATGCAACTGCGTCTGAGTGTGTCACAGGGTGTGTTGAGCCTGGGTAGCACAAGCGGACTGTTGTTTGCTGTTGGTGACGGCGTGTCTGACAGCACGATTGAGTGCAACGGCACGGTGACGGATGTGAACGCGGCTTTGGGCAGCGTGACGTACGTGGCAAACAGCAACTACAACGGAGCGGATACGCTGGCTGTGTTTGTGGACGACCTCGGCAACAGTGGTCTGGGAGGAGCACTGAACGACACGGCGAACGTGGCGATCACGGTTGTGGCTGTGAACGACGGCCCTGTGCTGAGTGTTGTGTCTGCACAGAGTGTGGCTGAGGACGTGGATCTGACGATCAACGGCATCAGCGTGACGGACGTGGACGTTGCAGGCAACGCATTGCAGGCGAACGTGAGCGTGAGCCAGGGTGTGGTGACCGCAGTGACGACGACGGGCCTGACATTCAGTGTTGGGCGACGGTGCGTCGGACGCGACGATGAGCTTCACGGGCACGCTGACCCAGGTGCAGACGGCACTGGGTGTGCTGGTGTACCGCGGGGCACAGGATTACAACGGCGCAGACACGCTTGTGGTGCGCGTGAGTGACCTGGGCAACGTGGGTGTGGGCGGAGAGTTGACAGACAGCGGCAGCGTGGGCATCACGGTGACGCAGGTGAACGACCGCCCTGCCATCACACCTGTGGGTGGAGTGAACGTGGACGAGGACACGGATCTGACGATTGCAGGCATCACTGTGACGGACATTGACGTGGGCGGAGAGTCCATGGAGATGAACTTGACGGTGACGCATGGTGTGCTGACAAGCGTGAACGCAGGCGGCGTGACGTTTGTGTCTGGCACGAGCAACGGAGGACGCAGTCTGGTGCTGAACGGCACGGTGACGGCGCTGAACGCGGCCATCGGGCAGGTGGTGTACCACGGCGACCTGCACTTCTTTGGCAGCGACTCGCTCGAACTGAGCGTGCGCGACAAGGGCAACACGGGAGCCGGCGGTGAGCAGACAGACAGCCAGAGTGTGGCGATCACTGTGAATGGTGTGAACGATGCGCTGGTGATCACTCTGCCGAGTGCACAGAGTGTGGCTGAGGACACGGATCTGACGATTGGTGGCATCAGCGTGAGCGATGTGGACGTGGCCGGATTTGCGTTCCGAGTGAACGTGAGTGTGAGCGCAGGCAGCCTGTGGCTGGGCAGCACGACGGGTCTGACGTTTGGCAGTGGCGACGGAGTGAACGACACGTGGATTGTGTTTGACGGGTCGATCACGGCTGTGAACGCAGCACTGTCGAACATGGTGTACCGTGGAGTGACACACAGTACAACGGAGCAGACGGGCTTGTTGTGTGGGTGTCTGACCAGGGAGCAGTCGGCAGCGGTGGTGAGCAGGTGTCGAACAAGACGCTTGTGATCAACGTGGTGGCTGTGAACGATGCACCTGTGCTGAGTGTGCCTGGGGCACAGAGCACGGCCGAGGACACTGCGCTGACAGTGAGCGGCGTGAGTGTGGCGGACGTGGACGTCGCGGGCGGAGCGATGAACGTGAACGTGAGTGTGAGTGCTGGCCGAGTGTGGCTGGCGAGCACGAACGGCCTTGTGTTCAGTGCAGGCAACGGCAGCAGCGACGGACGGGTGGAGTTCAGCGGCAGCGTGACGGATGTGAACAACGCGCTGGCGACAGTTGTGTACATGCCGGACAGTGCGTTCAACGGAGTGGACAGCATTGTGGTGAGCGTGAACGACGGTGGCAACACGGGCAGTGGCGGAGTGCTTGGAGACAGTGGCAGCATTGTTGTGACTGTGTCGAGCGTGAACGACGCGCCTGTGCTGAGTGTGCCGAGTGGACAGAGCGGCGTTGAGGACACGGATCTGACGATTGGTGGCATCAGCGTGAGCGATGTGGACATTGCGGGCAGTCTGCTGCTGGTGAACGTGAGCGCAAGCCAGGGTGTGGTGACACTGGGCAGCATGAGCGGCGTGACGATTGTGGACGGAGCAGCATCGGGCACGAAGGATGTGCGCTTTGTGGCGACGCTGACAAACGCAAACGCGGCGCTGAACAACATTGTGTACCGTGGAGACGCGCAGTACAATGGAGGAGACACGATCACGGTGACAGTGAACGACCAGGGAGCAAGTGGCACGGGTGGAGCACTGGGCGACACGCGCACGATTGGTGTGAGTGTGAGTGCGGTGAACGACGCGCCTGTGTTGACTGTGCCTGGTGGACAGAACGTGAACGAGGAGACCGACCTGACGATCGGCGGTATCAGCGTGGCAGATGTGGACGCAGCAGCCGGTGTGGTTGCCGTGAACGTGAGTGTGACGTCTGGTCAGATGTGGCTGGGCAGCACGAGCGGCCTTGTGTTTGGTGCTGGCAACGGCAGCAGCGACGCAACGGTGCGTTTCACGGGCACGTTGACCAACGTGAACGCAGCGCTGACGAACCTGGTGTATCGTGGCAACGCGAACTTCCAGGGCACGGACAGCGTGGTGTTGAGTGTGAACGATCTGGGCAACACGGGCGCGGGTGGAGCGCTGGGTGACAGTGCCGTGATTGTGGTGACTGTGGCCGAAGTGAACGATGCGCCTGTGCTGACGGCACCGGTCACTGTGAGTGTGAACGAAGACACGAGCAGTGCCATTGGCGGTCTGAGCGTGGTCGATGGCGACGTTGGCAGCGCGCGCATGCAACTGCGTCTGAGTGTGTCACAGGTGTGTTGAGCCTGGGTAGCACAAGCGGACTGTTGTTTGCTGTTGGTGACGGCGTGTCTGACAGCACGATTGAGTGCAACGGCACGGTGACGGATGTGAACGCGGCTTTGGGCAGCGTGACGTACGTGGCAAACAGCAACTACAACGGAGCGGATACGCTGGCTGTGTTTGTGGACGACCTCGGCAACAGTGGTCTGGGAGGAGCACTGAACGACACGGCGAACGTGGCGATCACGGTTGTGGCTGTGAACGACGGCCCTGTGCTGAGTGTTGTGTCTGCACAGAGTGTGGCTGAGGACGTGGATCTGACGATCAACGGCATCAGCGTGACGGACGTGGACGTTGCGGGCAACGCATTGCAGGCGAACGTGAGCGTGAGCCAGGGTGTGGTGACCGCAGTGACGACGACGGGCCTGACATTCAGTGTGGGCGACGGTGCGTCGGACGCGACGATGAGCTTCACGGGCACGCTGACCCAGGTGCAGACGGCACTGGGTGTGCTGGTGTACCGCGGGGCACAGGATTACAACGGCGCAGACACGCTTGTGGTGCGCGTGAGTGACCTGGGCAACGTGGGTGTGGGCGGAGAGTTGACAGACAGCGGGCAGCGTGGGCATCACGGTGACGCAGGTGAACGACCGCCCTGCCATCACACCTGTGGGTGGAGTGAACGTGGACGAGGACACGGATCTGACGATTGCAGGCATCACTGTGACGGACATTGACGTGGGCGGAGAGTCCATGGAGATGAACTTGACGGTGACGCATGGTGTGCTGACGAGCGTGAACGCAGGCGGCGTGACGTTTGTGTCTGGCACAAGCAACGGAGGACGCAGTCTGGTGCTGAACGGCACGGTGACGGCGCTGAACGCGGCCATCGGGCAGGTGGTGTACCACGGCGACCTGCACTTCTTTGGCAGCGACTCGCTCGAACTGAGCGTGCGCGACAAGGGCAACACGGGAGCCGGCGGTGAGCAGACAGACAGCCAGAGTGTGGCGATCACTGTGAATGGTGTGAACGACGCGCTGGTGATCACTCTGCCGAGTGCACAGAGTGTGGCTGAGGACACGGATCTGACGATTGGTGGCATCAGCGTGAGCGATGTGGACGTGGCCGGATTTGCGTTCCGAGTGAACGTGAGTGTGAGCGCAGGCAGCCTGTGGCTGGGCAGCACGACGGGTCTGACGTTTGGCAGTGGCGACGGAGTGAACGACACGTGGATTGTGTTTGACGGGTCGATCACGGCTGTGAACGCAGCACTGTCGAACATGGTGTACCGTGGAGTGACACAGTACAACGGAGCAGACGGGCTTGTTTGTGTGGGTGTCTGACCAGGGAGCAGTCGGGAGCGGTGGTGAGCAGGTGTCGAACAAGACGCTTGTGATCAACGTGGTGGCTGTGAACGACGCACCTGTGCTGAGTGTGCCTGGGCACAGAGCACGGCCGAGGACACTGCGCTGACAGTGAGCGGCGTGAGTGTGGCGGACGTGGACGTCGCGGGCGGAGCGATGAACGTGAACGTGAGTGTGAGTGCTGGCCGAGTGTGGCTGGCGAGCACGAACGGCCTTGTGTTCAGTGCAGGCAACGGCAGCAGCGACGGACGGGTGGAGTTCAGCGGCAGCGTGACGGATGTGAACAACGCGCTGGCGACAGTTGTGTACATGCCGGACAGTGCGTTCAACGGAGTGGACAGCATTGTGGTGAGCGTGAACGACGGTGGCAACACGGGCAGTGGCGGAGTGCTTGGAGACAGTGGCAGCATTGTTGTGACTGTGTCGAGCGTGAACGACGCGCCTGTGCTGAGTGTGCCGAGTGGACAGAGCGGCGTTGAGGACACGGATCTGACGATTGGTGCATCAGCGTGAGCGATGTGGACATTGCGGGCAGTCTGCTGCTGGTGAACGTGAGCGCAAGCCAGGGTGTGGTGACACTGGGCAGCATGAGCGGCGTGACGATTGTGGACGGAGCAGCATCGGGCACGAAGGATGTGCGCTTTGTGGCGACGCTGACAAACGCAAACGCGGCGCTGAACAACATTGTGTACCGTGGAGACGCGCAGTACAATGGAGGAGACACGATCACGGTGACAGTGAACGACCAGGGAGCTAGTGGCACGGGTGGAGCACTGGGCGACACGCGCACGATTGGTGTGAGTGTGAGTGCGGTGAACGACGCGCCTGTGCTGACTGTGCCTGGTGGACAGAACGTGAACGAGGAGACCGACCTGACGATCGGCGGTATCAGCGTGGCAGATGTGGACGCAGCAGCCGGTGTGGTTGCCGTGAACGTGAGTGTGACGTCTGGTCAGATGTGGCTGGGCAGCACGAGCGGCCTTGTGTTTGGTGCTGGCAACGGCAGCAGCGACGCAACGGTGCGCTTCACGAGCACGTTGACCAACGTGAACGCAGCGCTGACAACCTGGTGTATCGTGGCAACGCGAACTTCCAGGGCACGGACAGCGTGGTGTTGAGTGTGAACGATCTGGGCAACACGGGCGCGCGGGTGGAGCACTGGGTGACAGTGCCGTGATTGTGGTGACTGTGGCCGAAGTGAACGATGCGCCTGTGCTGACGGCACCGGCCACTGTGAGTGTGAACGAGACACGAGCAGTGCCATTGGCGGTCTGAGCGTGGTCGATGGCGACGTTGGCAGCGCGCGCATGCAACTGCGTCTGAGTGTGTCACAGGTGTGTTGAGCCTGGGTAGTCACAAGCGGACTGTTGTTTGCTGTTGGTGAACGGCGTGTCTGACAGCACGATTGAGTGCAACGGCACGGTGACCGGATGTGAACGCCGGCTTTGGGCAAGCGTGACGTACGTGGCAAACAGCAACTACAACGGAGCGGATACGCTGGCTGTGTTTGTGGACGACCTCGGCAACAGTGGTCTGGGAGGAGCACTGAACGACACGCGCGACGTGCGATCACGAAGTTGTGGCTGTGAACGACGGCCCCTGTGCTGAGTGTTTGTGTCTGCACAGAGTGTGGCTGAGGACGTGGATCTGACGATCAACGGCATCACAGCGTGACGGACGTGGATGTTGCAGGCAACGCATTCCAGGCGACGGTGAGCGTGAGCCAGGGTGTGGTGAACCGCAGT